>JARFJB010001339.1:920000-1010000 GCA_036346205.1 Vesta saturnalis
TACACTCGTTCTGATTGGGAAGCTGACACCATGACGAAAATTTGTGTCATAACAGTCTACTACATTTCCACAGGTAAATTTCTTATCATTCCCTCAATCCTTACGTTTATCCAATTAAAGTAAGATCGTTGAATAGTAAGCCTACCTTATGCAATGTGTGAGACACCGATCTCTTCATTTTCACCTTGTCTTGCAAGCATTATACAGGGAAAGAAGTAACGAAGGAAGCAAATTATAAAAATAATTAACAGTACTCTCAACACCTTTAAAATCAGTAAAACTTCCTAATTAATTTTATTTTACTTTTACCATTACGCTCCAGCCCTCAAACAAAATCGTTTCTAACTTATTTTTCCACTTTGATAGTGTTCGACTCTACAATAGACGCTCTAATTAAAAAGTTATAATAAATAACTTTGTACTCATTAAAATTAATTAAAAGGATCGCAAAAATTTCACTGTTCGTAGCACAATTATTTAGTTTCAGAAAAGATAGACGGCTATTCTCTATTCGGACTCATAAAAACAAATAAATTGTGTAACGTTCCTGATTTCCATTAGTTTTTGGGCAAAAACCTCAAGTTAATTAAGATGAAATATGTAAAATCTTCCCACAAAAAGCCTTTATACATAACTCAAAGTAGAATAGCTAGTAATTAATCGTTGACAATACTCACAATAGACGATTGAAAGATAAATGTGTCTAAGTGCAATTGAATCCGTTCATTCTTGTTTAAAATGCAACAAAAAAAAATGTTTTCTCATACAATGTAGAATGTAGATAATTATGGTTTGGCAAAGAAAAATCTGTAAATAAACACATAACAGTAATGTTATATGTACAAAGATAGAAATATAAAAATAGAAAACTGTAATGTTTGGTTATGGAATTATTCGATTTTGTACAAGATAGATGTACCAAATAAGGTTACGTTCCAATGCCTTTTTTCAGCCAATTTTCAAACCCAACCTTTAATTTGACGAGTTCAGTCGAAAGGGTATCTGCACCAATCGTTCTGAGAGTCCCCTTTTTGTGTTTCGTACGTTAACTACTATAAATATAACCTCACAAAAGTGGTGGTGTAATGGAAGTTCGTTTGTAATTCATTAACCGGTCCCCGGCTCCTTAGTAGCCGCAGAATTAACCAAGAACGAGAATTTGATTCTTTTTTACTTTTTCATTTCTTTCTTCTAAATTAATAATGGCAAAACGAGCTCAGTAGACTGAAGATGACATGGGAAGGGCTCTAGAAAAAGTTAACAACGGACAACCCATACCTGCAGTATATAACAAGTAAAAAATTAGATGTGATGGTTGATCGGTCTAGTTCAGCAAGGTGCTTACTTAAGAAACCTACTGTAGTTTGAAAACTCATTTATTCTCAGGTGTGAGGGAGAGATTTATCCATAGGTATAATCGGTAAACTATTTTTTTGTTGGACGCCACTTAATTTTATAGGTTTAATAATTAAAATACAACAAAAATAGAGAAAGCTGTACATTAATACCATAGGTGATCTAAATAACACTAAACAACTGTATTTACATGTATATTTACGAAACCAAAATTTCTGATTAATTTCAGCATAAAATACTAAAACGGTATTTCTCGTAAAGCTTTACGATTTTAAATAATTTCTAATGTAACACATACTACATAAGGATATAGTCTATCTTTGTTTAAAATTCAATATGTAATATGATCAACACTGTATTGATCTGTCAACAAATATTACAGTACTATAGATTATGAACTCAAATGTTTTTATCTTAGAAACAGAAATCAGCTGTTCCTCTATAACCGTACCAAAATAACACTATACTGATCTATTATTTCCTTAAACGTATATTGCAATAAAAGGATACGTATTACTTACATGTACTCAAAATAAATATATTAACTTCGTCTTAAAACGAACTACAGTTTGAGAAGTTCATTTCCCATTCATAAAATAAACATACACTAGGATTCAACGGTAATTTTCAATTATCTATATATACATATAGGGGGTAACTTTTAAATGTTAAATGGAAAGGTGCAGTTTTCATTTCCAGATTCGTAAATCTCCAGAAAAATTACGTTATAATCAATGAATAATTTAATAAGCATCAATGTACAAATGTACAACTAACTCTAATATTTAACAAAATTAAAAATAAAATCAACTAAAGAAAAACTGATATTAGTACATTATTTTATTATAATATATAGATTATTGGGCTCAAGAAAATCCACACTGGATGCGAACATGCTAATCAACACCCTTGGTCGATAAATACCTGGTAATATTTGGCGATGTGTTATTGGACCTCATTTTTTCGATGGTAATCTTAATGGATAGCATACTGCGATTTCCTTCGAAATTGACCTGCAAAGATTGATGCAATATTCCAGAGCAACAACGTAAGCACAATTTGGTTCAGTAAGAGGCGACCACCAATTACAGTACGAAAGCACGTGCTATATTGAATGACAATTAACAGATGTATTGGACTGTACCAGTAAATTGGCCTGCAAGATCGCCAGATTAATCTCGTTGATTTTTCCTGGTATTTCGTCAAAGAAATTGCTAGGCACTTTTCAACTACAGCCAAGACATCAAAAAAGATTACTGCAGTTCCATAGAAATCACCAGATGTTATTCAGATCGCCAAATTCTTTCGAAAGAGGGTTGATAAATGTTTAGTCAAAATGGTCGTCATTTTGAACACCTATATAATAATAATATAATGTATCTAATATCAGTTTTTACCTGTTGATTTTCTTTTCAATTGTTTGTTGAATAAAGTTACTAATGACATTGGCATTAAATTACCATTGATTACACGTATTTTTTTCGTAATTAAATCGTATATAAACTCACTTATCATTTACATTTAAAAGTTACTATCATTCCTCATAAAAAAGTGGAAAGGGTTAAAAATTACTTAATCTGTCAAAAGTGTCACAACACCATTGTATCCCTAGATATTTCATTTATTCATTAGCCATTTTCTCAATATCGCTTTGTAACACTTTAAAGGACCAACCAAATTATATATATATATATATATATATATATATATATATATA
The DNA here is from genome assembly GCA_036346205.1 of Vesta saturnalis. Taxonomy (NCBI): domain Eukaryota; kingdom Metazoa; phylum Arthropoda; class Insecta; order Coleoptera; family Lampyridae; genus Vesta; species Vesta saturnalis. The sequence goes on from JARFJB010001339.1 coordinate 923,074, forward strand.
TAATAATATATTATTATTATTATTAACCTTATACCTTTAAGAGAGTAAAACTTAAAAAAGGTAACGTACTGAACGATAGAAGAAACGGAAAGGACATGAATTAAGCGTATAAGCATGTTGAGTAGAGCACAAAAAAATCGGTGTAATTATGTACACTACAGAGAAAATATTGAGAGATAACAAACTTAATTATTGAAAGAAAAAAGATACCAACGTATAATGTAAATACATTTTGGAATAATAATACAAATTTCGAAAGTTAAGGTAACGATAGACAAGAATTGGAAACAGATGAAGGTAACGATAGCCAAGAATTGGCACGTTACAAGTACCGAAACAGTATGGCATTGTTCGGCGTACCCTAAGGAACTATATTATTCATATTTGTCAAAGAGAATGATTTACATCCCTTTTCACCACAGTGCTGACTGGCACTGTTTTGTAAGCGACATCCTAAAGTAGCAAGAGGAATTCACAGATTTTGAATCCTGCAAGGGCACCAAAATTAATTAGGCGATACTTCAAAATGTTCAAACGAGTTTTAATAAATTTGAATTTAATCCATTATCCCCAACCGCTCTACAACATGGACGAAAAAAAGCTGCCGGCTAGTTCTCTATCACTAATAGCATGATTTTAGTCGAAAAGGAGCAAAAATAGTACATCTGGTAGAACCAGAGCACATGCATAACCTTGTTAAATGTATCAACAGATCATGTCTAACATCTAAGTTTACATTGAACACCTACAAGCTACGGAGACAGTGCTACTTCCAACTGTAATTCGTTGAACTAGAAGTGGGCCACACTTAGAGTAATTAGGATAGTGTGAAGCGATTGTTTATTTCTCCAGGGCTCCGTCATGAATAAAACAAAGTAAAGACTCACCGGTAGGTTGTTTGTGTCTTACTATTTTAACCTTGATGTGTTTAGGAAAAGCCGAAGTCTATCGTAAGGTAAACCTCTTGATTTATCTTCGAGCCAGGGCTATTCGCAACTCTTGGTTTCATTGAAGTACTCAACGTACAAACGAAGTATCAGTTTCAGCACAACACAGAAGAATCGGAGATAAGGAAAATAATCAAAACCAAGAACCTTTAATCTTTGTTACGAGTCCAGTAATAATTGCAAAATCTTTATGTATCTAAGTAATCTATAACCTGAAGGGTGTAATAAATGTTAAGGAGAACTTACCTCCTGTAGAGAGACGATAGAGAATGCAATCTTTTCGATGGAAACTTTATATCCGTAAAAACGAAGGACTAAACTACTGAATTTACTATCACTTTCAGTATACGTTTGAGAAGCAAAGCCGGCCTTAAGCTGTGTGTAACCCTATAAATTTGTAAAAATTACAGTAAAACTTCTCAAACGCACAATTTCGCATAGCACGCACAAGACAAAATTGCGTTCTTTAGAAAGAGAACGGAAGATCACCTGATAACAGTTTTATTTTATCAAGACTTAAAGAAGGACAGAATATATTTGTGCAGTTGCACGTTATTAACTTAAACTAAAACACGTGTATTGCCTAATTTCACAATTTAGCAAAAATTCAACTTTTGTCGTAACGTAACATATGTATTTGTATGCGCGTGTGCGTGTGCTGTGTGAGATGTGTGTGCGCTGTGTGTGTGTGTGTTGTGTGTCGTGCTGTGTGTAATGTGTGCGTATCTCTATATATTTGGTGTTGCGTCGTTTATTATGTGTGTATGAATGTGTGTGTGTGTGTGTGTCGTGTGTGTGTGTGTGTGTGTGTGTGTGTGTGTGTGTGTGTGTGGTGTGTGTGCGTGTATGTGCGTGTGTGGGTGCGCGTGTGTAGACGCTTGTATGCATGCGTGTAGTGGAATTTAAGCAGTAGGAAAATGTGTACAGATATTCCTTAAAAATAATTCAATTTTGTATGCCTTTTATTTATGAAACTTTTTAATACACAGCCAAGTAGGTCTAAAACTTGATTACACAAGGTTATAATTGCTTTCTTTATAGCAGGCAGCCTTGAACTTTTTTTTCAGGTTAGGAACGTTTTAAAAAAGAGGTTAATTACCCTAAAAATTATTAAAATTATTCCATTTTTTTAATTTCCGCGTTGTAGGTTGGAAGGTGTGCTGTTTCACGTCAGACATTTACGAAAAGGTTTGAACTTGAATCAAGGCAAATTGTACTTGTGAAAGTTGAATATATTAATGACAAAAATTTCAAAGAACAATAGTTGGACGCAATATAAATACAATTAAGTACATATCCTTATGCCCATATCTATTTTAAATACGAGGTTTACACAGGAAACTGGGTGTCCTAGTCCTTTCTCGTGCATTAAGACGTTTAAAAACGCAGTGTTCCATTATCTTTTATCTCCATAGTGAACTTTAGCTTTTCTGTCCTCTATTTATATGTTGTAGAAATCGATTCAGTTCTTCTCGTTCGTGTATCCAAATTATAAATGTGTTGTTCAAATATCTTTACAATAGCTTTGGTTTATGACTTACCGTATGTATTGCTGTTTCTTTCATATCATTCATACATAAATTAGATAGAACTATGTAACCAATGCCTTACAAATTCAAATTTCGCGATACGTTATACATTTATAGTTTAGTGTTATTTATAGAATGAAATGATTGTTATTTATATATGTTTATTTAATATTAAGTAAACTTGAAATTATTTCTATACGTTATGTCCATATTTAATTAGAAAGCATTTGAATAAACGTGGCAACCTGCAAATGCATAAATGGTTTGTAGAAAAGGGGGAGATGAGTTGTTAACATGACTTGCATTCTAAGTGAGTAGTTAGTTTAAGTTGGTAGTTAGGGTTCGTTGAAACTAACCAAAGGGGGTGATCGTTGCCGAGGCACGAGTGACAGTACTATAATGGTGTCCCAAGAACTACTAGGAACTCGTTATATTATGTGCTATGTTGTGTTCTTGTTAATTTGTTAATGAAAATTGTTATTAAAAGTTTTGTTTTAGGATAATTTTAAGACTTAAGCAGCTGTTAAGGGTATTCTTTTTACTTACTTTTACATTTCTATTCAACGACCCATATCTCAGAGGCTAGGAATTGGGAAAAATTGGACATAATCATTTTTACTTAAAATTGTTCAAAGAAACGCATACGAATTCTTCGCAGTTCCCCTGCGGACACGCTGTATAGCGTATACCGGCAAATAAGTGATAAGGAGACGCTATAAAGAAATAGAATATTTATGTGCTTTGTGCATATTGGACGTCCTACATGACTACACTAAGAGGGTGAACAAACGATATAAAATACAGTGATCAGCCTAAATTGGTTAATCAGTAAATAAAGAAGAATAACACAAAAGCGTTAACAATTAGTTTGTACGATCAGCAATGTCGTTTGTGATTGCATGCGATCCGTAGTGGAACTTGAACAATTAGTGATAACTAAAAACTATAAAGATATCCAATAAATATTCACAGAATCAATAAATTGTTGGGAAGAAAATTTGGACTTATACAAGTCAGCGACAAGCTTACACAGAAGAAATAATTGGGAACAAAGACAGTACGGCGCCCGAATCACCACCTAGGAACGCAGTAATTACGTGATTGGCCTTCAAAGATTGCAAACTGTATAATAAAGAAACGTATATGTGTTTTATTTCCCTGTATATGTGTTTGATTACCAACGCTGAATGAAACCCATTTCCTTGACTGTTGATAAAAATATTTTGTGCATGTTTAGATGATAAGAATACTAAATATAATAATAGGATTGTGTTTTATGTGTTATTGTAGGCAAAGCATTACTGCATTTTGGGGATTTAGTAATTATTAAATAAATATAACGTTTTGATTTCTTGTCTTTATTAACCGTTACGAATACTAAAAGCTTTAATACTGAAAGGAGTAATTTCAATAAAGTTACAAATTACATAGATCTTAAGCAAATCAAATTGAATATAAATTGAGTAATTGATAACAATAATCATTTCTTTTAATAAACAAGTTAGCCGGCGCAAACAAATAAGAAAGGTATTTGATGAAGCAAACATTGAATTCATTTACTCAAACTGAAACCTGATAGCAAGTAAAATAAATTTTAGTTAATGAATGATATCTTTACAAATTGAAGCCACTCAAATTAAATTAAAAGGTACCCATTTTAGGTTCTCACAGACACAATATAAATTTTTATTAAGGGATTTTGAAATTATTAAGAATTGTAAAAGAGCCTACAATTTATTATTTGTAGCGAGTGTAAACAAACAAGAGAAACAAGTCACATATGTTTACCCGTTACAAATAGCGATGTTGTTGAACCCATCAGAGCTCTTTCGATTTGTATACACCTCTGGCTTTCATAGATGAAATAAGTCTTTTTTTACGATCGAGGTGGCCATGCAACTGGTGCATTTCTTCTTACCCACAGGTCGGGAAAGGTATCTAAACAATTTTGCACTGTCAACTGGTTATGGGGCGGTACGTTAATATAGTGAAACCATTTCAGTATAACACGAGTCTCAAAATTTATCTCATCTATCACAATCTTCTTGTAGGAATTGAAGGTAACGCTCACCGATTAAAGTCCCATCAAAAACGTGTAGACCAAGAAGTATTGATCCGATAACACATTTTATTGCAAAAATAATGTTAAATTGGTTTTTCTTTTAGTAACAACAATTATACTAAACAATAATTAGCGTAAATGTTCAAATTGAAACCCATTTTATTCTTGACAGTACGCCAATCATGCTTGAAACTCGGTACAAACATTTCGCAAAGTTTCCGATTGTATTGCAGCCATTTTCTGTCCTTTGATTTCCTTCAAATCTCAATCTCCATAACCTCGAATGATAAGAATCTCAATTCGATGGGTTTCCGATAAGCGTCGAACCATTATTGTATTGATTATTAAAATAATCAATTAACTTTAAGAGGTAATCAATAAACTAAACCTAGATTTAAACATTAACTTTTAACCAATACAGTAAAAAATTATTTAAAAATGTCAAAATCATAAAACGTGACATTGTTTCTATAGCATCAGAAACAAAAACTTGTTTATTTGTTGACAACGCTATTTGATGTTTTTTGCGTTTTTCTATTTAAAAAAATTAATAGCTCTTAAAATCTGCACTTAAAAGGTACAATGTGTATATTTGCTGAAATCATCGTTTTATAATCTATTAAAAGCCGTTAAGAAAGTGGGGTATTCTCATTAAAAAAAAATTTGGTGACGTCACTGCGCAGAAGGGGTGGGGGTAGGAACTATCGAAAAATATTTTCCATTACCGAAATCAATTTGGCGTGTCCAATGTTTTTTTTTTTGATATTTCTGACAGGAAAGGAAAAAAGTCCATTATTCCAAACTTTTGGTCCTCACGGTATAGTCTTGTGCGCTGAGAAGGCTGAGGACGTTCAAGATGGAGGTCAAAATATTGTAGTGTAGCTCGCATATAACCTTCAACATTATCACGCTTTTCTAGATTAAAAAATGCATTGTAGCGACTAAAATTAGCAACAAAACTAATGTCAAAATAATACGAGTAGCATTTGTCAATCAACAACGGCTTCTCTGGCCTATAATACTAATAATTCTGAAATTAAACCAAAAAAACGGTCGTATCTCTTTGGTTTTTCAACATAATTATGCCATATGTTATATTATTCGAAACGTCCGGGAAAACCCTTTCTTAAAGGTTATAGCCAACTACTGTTTCCATTTAAAAAATCTAGGTTTATGTCGTAACTTCAAAAACAAAAGTGTACATAAAAAAATCGATTTAACTGCCTTATAAAGAACATAGTTATAGCTCTGGCAAAAAAATAAAGTCCCCGGAAAATATGCGAACTAAATATCACCAAAGTGGCGCGAATTCAATTTGCCCAATCACACGTTAGAATTCTTAGATGTACAATCGTGTACAAAATCACAAAATTGTCATTGTCATTGTCAATATCTTACTAAACACATGGCTACGATTTCGAGAAAATCGGTTCATTCCGAGGCCAGAAATATTATTAAAAACGTTATCGAGTTCTTCTATAGGCATTTCCTTTGAAAAAGGTAACGGAATTAGCAGCTGCCGCAACAGGGAAATCGGCTACTTTTATAAAAAAAAAAAAAATCAGGAAATTTTTTAATTGCCCAACTAAATCTGTAAATAATGATACTTATTATTAAAAATAATAAAAATCGTGTTAGATGATTGCGACTTGGGAATATTGAAGAGAACAGTGCATGAAACCTACACCGTCGATAACAAAGATGGAAGAGAAAATTGGCTATTCTGGTATGTTTTAGACAAAATAACTTATTTTAATGATCAAATTAATCAAAGTGAAGAAAATTAAATTATAATTGAAGATTAAACGTGAGGGGCCAGCAACTGGGTGCTAATTTGTAAAAATTAGCTTTATTATAAACGTATGCGATCACGGCAAATAACGCTAAAGCGGCATTTACATTTCAAATACGACAGAAACTGAATTCTCGAGAGAAGGACTTTTGATCCTAGTAAATCCGAGTACTCGTGAATGTAAAAGCCGCTTAAGCGAGGCAATATTAATCTAGCGAAGCTTAAAAACAATATTTATCTTCGCTCGGTTTAGCTCTGTTTTGATTCGAGCGAATTTTTTGCTGGAGTAAGTTCAGTCGTACGTCATAGTTTGACGAATTAAAATGAATACAAAGGGCGTGGATATGAACAAACGAGTAGAATGTTACCTACGAATTTCTTGTACTTTTACAAATCCACTGCACATCTCGCAGTAGAAGAGGGGCACTTGCCCCACTCCTTTTTTTACGTCACAAGCCCCGCCCCTTTCACTTTTTATATGCCCACGTGGGGACCGGTTTTCCACCCTTATTTTTACACGCTTACGTGTAGGACGTGTTTTTCACCCTATTTTTGCACATCCACGTGTGAGACCGGATTTTCCACCCTTATTTTTACTCGCTTACGTGTAGGACATGTTTTTCATCCCTATTTTTGCACATCCACGTGTGAGACCGTATTTTCAACCCTGCTGGAAATTTTAACCTAATTATTTTTTATACGTGTACGAGTGAGACACGATTTTCCACCCTTATTTTTACACATCCACGCGCGACACTGTGTTTTCAACCCTAATTATTTTTACTCGCTTACGTATAGGACATGTATTTTCACCCTATTTTTGCACATCCACGTGTGAGACCGTGTTTTCAACCCTAATTATTTTACTCGCTTACATGAAGGATCGTATTACCCTTATTTTTATTATTTCTTTTGGTTAAACCTTATGGCTGTATTAAGGACCTTTTGACAGCCAGGACTTTTGCTAACGTGAGGGGCTGGTCCTGGTCTTGGCTTAGAACTGTATTTAGGGTGGGGACTGTATGTAGCTAGGGCTGGAACTTAGGCTGGTCTAAGGATGTCTTAGAGTTTGGTGTTGGTGGTGGAGCTAGGGTTGAGTCAGGCCTTGGTGGTGGAGCTAGGGTTTAGAACTGTATTTAGGGTGGGGCTGTATGTAGAGCTGAGGATAAGTCTTAGGGTTATTTCTAATAGTATTAAGGTCCTTCTGATAGTATAAGGTCCTTCTGATAGTTTAGCCCGGAGGCTGGGCAGACACATACGCCTACAATAATTGCATAATTAATAAGATATTATTATTTAGTCTATTGCTTTAAAAGGGTTAAATGCTATTGGAGAAAACGTTTCTAATAAGGAGATGAGATAGCATCTGTGTTAGGATTGATCTTGCGTGGGGAATTTGAATGACAGTAAAATTTAATTATAGAACACTTATTTTTATAGTCATAATTAAAAAAATCCTCAGTGAACTATAAAAAAATTACTGACACTCCTAATGAAACAAAAACATTTTTATTAAGTTAATTAATCACATTAACAGTTTGTGTTTTCTAAAACGCATATTAAAAACATAGTTTACCTGTATTGAAATAATATCCATCCGTCCGCTAAGAATGTTGTACACCTTAATATTTTTTAAAAGAAACTTAATGCTTGTGTTTTATAACTGTAATTAAAAATCTGTAAATAAATAAAAGGGTTAACACCACACTTACCAGCTCTGTAGCGTTTTTTAAGGCACTGATTAACGCGTGATAGTTACTGTTTTGTGCTGCATGTCAAACTAAAGAACAACTTTCTAGCTTGTGTAAAAACCACCTATAATTAGAGTGTAAAATATACAAATAATCTCATTGTCTTTATTGCACTTACAGCAACATACATTTACCTTTCTCTTAAAATAAAACTGTTTTGAAAATATTCGTATACGGACACACAAATTGTTTTTATAAAAACCATATTAAGTGTTTGGAATGTTTAAAATTCCTTAACAACATGTAGTAAGAAATCACTGTTCACGTTTACTTTTAACTAATTACCGTGTAATTATATAATTTTGTTTAATTTAATAGTCTAAAACCAATATAAATGGTTAATATAATTTCTAAAAATATTATTAGAGTTGATACGCCGTTTTATTTCAAGTAATTGTTTTCAATATATATAAAATGTGTAAGTGGACCTGTATTATTTGTTGTAACCTTCTACTTACATAAATTCAACTTATACACGAATTAATAACGACCTCCACTAGTTTATAACACAATCGCTATGTAGCGTGTTTTTTATTTACACCCGTACTTCTATAAACTATTAATGCTCCATTTTAATAGGGTGATCAACTATCTGAAAAAGGTTTACTGTTAAAGTATACGATGAAGATCGTTTGAAGCAAACCCTGTATTATTCTTATATACGAATGATATTTCAAAAGTACTAGTATAATTAACATGAAGGTTTATAAATCTACATCCAGACAAGGAATCAGTTTTAAACACAAAGAATTTATCTGTAAGGCAGACAATGCTATTACATAAGACGTTTTACAAAAACGTGGTTATTCCACATTGAGAAAATTGTTAGTCATGAGAAACAAGCTGGTCTTGAAGTTAGCCTTGAAGTTAGCTAGTCATAGGTTTTGAAGTTTACCTTGAAGTTAGCCTTGCGAGCAACTTTTATAAAAAATGTACACCTGAGTTTAAGTTGACGTATATTGGTTTATGAATATTTTTATTATTCTAAGAAAAAATGTTATTAAAAAATGTTTTCTATTAATTACCCTTTGTAGACTATATGTTTTATCTATACACGAAATTTTATTTCACAACAGCATACTCATTCTACCTTGAGAAAATTGTTAACCTAGAGAAACAAGTAGGTTTGAAACTCAAACAACCCTCTGTTACCACTCTCGTCAATGTAGATAGAGGTCCAATGCTGGTCTGGTTTGTCTGCAGGGTCCGTGTTTACGATAATCGCACTCGGTCGAGGTGCGTGTCGTAGTTGATTAGAAGCACATACAAGTCAAAACACATTCTTATTGTGGCTGGGGTCGATTTCAAGCATCTCAACACTTCTGCCGCATACATCTTTGTGGATTTTTATCAGATGGGATTAATAGCATTGTCAACTAAACGTTTTAAAAATTTCTAATTTGAAAATAAGAGTGACGTAATCTAATCTTATTTGAAATTTCATGGAGAGTATCATCATCATCGAGATTTTGAGATACTACTATCTCATCGTCTTCACCTTGAACGATTATATTGTAACCTATAAAGCAAGCTAATAACCCTAATAGTTTATCAGACATTATTACATGGACATGAGGTTAGTCCTAAATTAAATGGTTTCAACGCTGCTTGGGAATGCTGTACACTAAAACCTTTAAGTCTGCTCGCAAGTTGTACCGTATTCACTTTCTTCAATTTTATCTGCACTCTGTTTCGAAGCTGTAATACGTTTTCTAATACATAAACAGAATCTTCAATACTGTGATACTGTAGCCTACTCGTCAATGTTATAGAATCGGACATCTTCGGATGTCTGAGTATTGACCTAACCACTCTAACATAGCCCTGGGATGTTTATAAATCTAAAGGCCTCTTTATGGTCGTATCCTACGAGAGCTAGCTTTGGTCTTGTGACAACTGCTCGTCAATGTTAGTAGATGGACATCTTCGATGTCTATTTGATAACCACACTCTACATAGCCTGGGATATGTTTTAAATCTAAACGCTCTGGTTAGGTAATCTCAGACACTCGACCAAGAGCCGATTCTACTAACATGTGGCATGTAGCTTGGCACACAGACCAAGCTAGCTGCGATCTCGTTTCTCTGTGTTTCGCTCTTTAAAGTGTAACTGTCATCGAGTGAGCATTACTATAATGTATTCTCCTGTTTATGAGCCAACATCAGCGGACATTAGAGATTTTACTGACTTGTTAATAAACTATTACAACATAACCGTTCAAGATAATGATGAAAGCGATGACGTGGTTGAGCTGGGTGTATCTCACATCCAAGATGATGATTCACAGAAGAGAAAGAAGAGCGATGAGATAGGGTGAAGGGCAAATCTCAAAATCATGATGATGATGATGAGAGGACGACTCACGGTTCAAGAAGAAGAAAACCGATAAAGCATGTTATTAAATAATAATGATGTATTGTTGTTTATAATAATAATAATAATAATATATTTCAAAACGTTAAGCTTTCCTTCGGTTTTGTTAATAAACCTGTTTTTTTCTAGCGGTGCTCCACCGTCTTGATTCATGTTTGCAAGTTTACAAGTTTTCGCTTTAGCGTGTTTTCGCCTCTCGTGTGTGTGTGTGTGTGTGTGTGTGTGTGTGTGTGCGCGCGCATACGTGCGTGCGAACGCGCGTACGTGTGAGCTTGCGTACGTACGAGCGTGCGTACGTTCGTGCGTACGTGCGAGCGTGCGTACGTACGAGCGTTCGCACGTGCGTGCGTACGTGCGAGCGTACGTGCGAGCTTGCGTGCGTGCGTGTTTTTTCGTTTGATCCTCGTGCTAAAGCAGTGCTTGTCGATTGTATGTAGTTGTAGGCCCTATTGTGTTGACTAAGAGCTATAATTGGAAGCGTTGCTTGCTATACCTGGCCGTGGAGTTATGTTTAATCAGCTTTTTTGACAGATGTATTTATTTATGATAAGATCAGGCTTGCATGTAAAGTAATATAGAGGTGAAACTAACTAGCTCATGTGTTTTGCTGCTACACGTATCACAGTATTGAAGATTCTGTTTATGTATTAGAAAAACGTATTACAGCTTCGAAACAGAGTGCAGATAAAATTGAAGAAAGTGAATACGGTACAACTTCGGCGAGCAGACTTAAAGGTTTTAAGTGTACAGCATTCCCAGAGCAGCGTTGAAACCATTTAATTTAGGACTAACCTCATGTCCATGTAATAATGTCTGATAAACTATTAGGGTTATTAGCTTGCTTTTATAGGTTACAATATAATCGTTCAAGGTGAAGACGATGAGATGGTAGTATCTCAAAATCTCGATGATGATGATACTCTCCATGAAATTCAAATAAGATTAGATTACGTCACTCTTATTTTCAAATTAGAAATTTTTAAAACGTTTAGTTGACAATGCTATTAATCCCATCTGATAAAAATCCACAAAGATGTATGCGGCAGAAGTGTTGAGATGCTTGAAATCGACCCCAGCCACAATAAGAATGTGTTTTCGACTTGTATGTGCTTCTAATCAACTACGACACGCACCTCGACCGAGTGCGATTATCGTAAACACGGACCTGCAGACAAACCAGACCAGCATTGGACCTCTATCTACATTGACGAGAGTGGTAACAGAGGGTTGTTTGAGTTTCAAACCTATTTGTTTCTCTAGGTTAACAATTTTCTCAAGGTAGAATGAGTATGCTGTTGTGAAATAAAATTTCGTGTATAGATAAAACATATAGTCTACAAAGGGTAATTAATAGAAAACATTTTTAATAACATTTTTCTTAGAATAATAAAATATTCATAAACCAATATACGTCAACTTAAACTCAGGTGTACATTTTTATAAAAGTTGCTCGCAAGGCTAACTTCAAGGTAAACTTCAAAACCTATGACTAGCTAACTTCAAGGCTAACTTCAAGACCAGCTTGTTTCTCATGACTAACAATTTTCTCAATGTGGAATAACCACGTTTTGTAAAACGTCTTATGTAATAGCATTGTCTGCCTTACAGATAAATTCTTTGTGTTTAAAACTGATTCCTTGTCTGGATGTAGATTTATAAACCTTCATGTTAATTATACTAGTACTTTTTGAAATATCATTCGTATATAAGAATAATACAGGGTTTGCTTCAAACGATCTTCATCGTATACTTTAACAGTAAACCTTTTTCAGATAGTTGATCACCCTATTAAAATGGAGCATTAATAGTTTATAGAAGTACGGGTGTAAATAAAAAACACGCTACATAGCAATTGTGTTATAAACTAGTGGAGGTCGTTATTAATTCGTGTATAAGTTGAATTTATGTAAGTAGAAGGTTACAACAAATAATACAGGTCCACTTACACATTTTATATATTTTGAAAACAATTACTTGAAATAAAACGGCGTATCAACTCTAATAATATTTTTTAGAAATTATGTTAACCATTTATATTGGTTTTTAGACTATTAAATTAAACAAAACTTATATAATTACACGGTAATTAGTTAAAAGTAAACGTGAACAGTGATTTCTTACTACATGTTGTTAAGGAATTTTAAACATTCCAAACACTTAATATGGTTTTTATAAAAACAATTTGTGTGTCCGTATACGAATATTTTCAAAACAGTTTTATTTTAAGAGAAAGGTAAATGTATGTTGCTGTAAGTGCAATAAAGACAATGAGATTATTTGTATATTTTACACTCTAATTATAGGTGGTTTTTACACAACTAGAAAGTTGTTCTTTAGTTTGACATGCAGCACAAACAGTAACTATCACGCGTTAATCAGTGCCTTAAAAACGCTACAGAGCTGGTAAGTGTGGTGTTAACCTTTATTTATTTACAGATTTTTAATTACAGTTATAAAACACAAGCATTAAGTTTCTTTTAAAAATATTAAGGTGTACAACATTCTTAGCGGACGGATGGATATTATTTCAATACAGGTAAACTATGTTTTTAATATGCGTTTTAGAAAACACAAACTGTTAATGTGATTAATTAACTTAATAAAAATGTTTTGTTTCATTAGGAATGTCAGTAATTTTTTTATAGTTCACTGAGGAGTTTTTTAATTATGACTATAAAAATAAGTGTTGTATAATTAAATTTTACTGTCATTCAAATTCCCCCACGCAAGATCAATCCTTAACACAGATGCTATCTCATCTCCTTATTAGAAACGTTTTCTCCAATAGCATTTAACCCTTTTAAAGCAATAGACTAAATAATAATATCTTATTAATTATGCATATTGTAGGCGTATGTGTCTGCCCAGCCTCGGGGCTAAACTATCAGAAGGACCTTAATACTATCAGAAATAACCCTAAGACTTATCCTCAGCTCTACATACAGCCCCACCCTTAAATACAGTTCTAAACCCTAGCTCCACCACCAAGGCCTGACTCCAACCCTAGCTCCACCACCAACACCAAACTCTAAGACATCCTTAGACCAGCCCTAAGTTCCAGCCCTAGCTCTACATACAGTCCCCACCCCTAAATACAGTTCTAAGCCAAGACCAGGACCAGCCCCTCACGTTAGCAAAAGTCCTGGCTGTCAAAAGGTCCTTAATACAGCCATAAGGTTTAACCAAAAGAAATAATAAAAATAAGGGTAATACGGTCCTTCATGTAAGCGAGTATTTTTACTCGCTTACATGAAAATACATGTCCTATACGTAAGCGAGTAAAAATAATTAGGGTTGAAAACACAGTGTCGCGCGTGGATGTGTAAAAATAAGGGTGGAAAATCCTGTCTCACTGGTACACGTATAAAAAATAATTAGGGCTAAAATTTCCAGCAGGGGTTGAAAATACGGTCTCACACGTGGATGTGCAAAAATAGGGATGAAAAAAACACGTCCTACACGTAAGCGAGTAAAAATAAGGGTGGAAAATCCGGTCTCACACGTGGATGTGCAAAAATAGGGTGAAAACACGTCCTACACGTAAGCGTGTAAAAATAAGGGTGGAAAAACCGGTCCCCCACGTGGGCATATAAAAAAGTGAAAGGGGCGGGGCTTGTGACGTAAAAAAAGGAGTGGGGCAAGTGCCCCTCTTCTACTTCTCGCGTTTAATTGCCGGGGTAGCTTTACTTCATTTTTTAGTTTATCTCAGTTAGTTTCGCTTAACTTCCTTCGTTCACTCTCAGTGTCAGTTTTAGGTCCCAAACCGAGCAGTAGAAGCACATCTTGGATTTTCTGAAAACTCATCTTTCACTTTTTGACGTCATTTGACTTTGGGAGAGAGAGAACAAGAGAAACAAGAAGAGCACGAGAGAGAAAAGACGACGTTTAAACTAATGGAATTTCACATTTAATGGAATTCTTTTGCTATTATGATAGATGTTGTGCATGTAGAACCTTTAGAAAATACGAAAAATGTAAATTCCCTTCAACAAGACATGGATAAAATTAAATGTAAAAATTAAACGTATTATAAAGTCTAGAGACTGTAAGAAATTGGAGCAATTATCCGAGGGGACAAAATTAGTTATAATAGGTATTAAACCGATAACCACAAGAAATAAATTACATAACGTATTACATTTCGACAATCTGTTTACGTTATGTATATCAAATTATTGGTTAGAAAGAGAATTGGAAGAACAAAGTATAGATTTAAATTATAAAATTAAACTTAAATTGGATGTACTAAAGCATACGCCTATTAAACATAAAAAGAGAATTGTAATTTGTGTGTAAAAATGTTACCTATTTTTTGTGTAAAAAAATAAAAGTGTTGTAAAACTTGTTTATTTGATTTTATTTAAATTATATTGGAGGAATGGGTGTAAGTACTCAACAATGTTCGGATAGGATCGGTTATCTTCGGGTTTCAATAGTGCACTAACTATAGATGTTAATGCGATTCGTACCTATATGAAAACATCGAATCGCAAAATTTTACCTGTGTATATAGTCTCCACTGAGTAAGTATTATTATTATAATGTATTCTCCTGTTTATGAACCAACATCACAGGACATTAGAGATTTTAGGTTTTTAGTAAATACTACAATATAACTGTTCAAGCTGATGATGAAAACGATGAAGTGGATGAATTATCTAACATGATGATTATGATGATGATTACAGAAGAAGACCGATGAGTTAGAGGAAAGGACGAATCTCAAGACCAGGATGATATGACAATTACAGTCAAAGAAGACTAATAACAATGTAATTAAATTAAATAAATAAATGATGTATTGTTTAAATATATATTTTAAACGAAGTTTTTCAATTTTTATTAATAATCTTGTTGTCGGAATGGACTGTCGGGTTTGTTATAATTTGTATATTTAAAAGCCAGTTTCTATCAATGTTTTATTTAATACAAAAACAAAAGCGTTGGAAATTAAACGTTTGTCTCTCCATGCGTTTCTCTTGTCCCTTTCGTCTCTCACGTCTGTCGTGTCCGCTTGGCTGGAAGTTTGAGCTTGTTTGTGACGCCATCTAGTGATGATAGCTAACAAACGTTTTTCTGCAATAAGATTGATCTGGCTCCACGTAGCTATATTTTCAAATACACAGTTAGGAACTTGCGCATGTTCGTGTCGCGGACCCTTGACATAAAATTCTCAAGGTCTTGTAAATAAAACATATAAGCAATAAGACCGATTATTCAACGCGTGTTTAAATTGTATGTTAACAATAACATTCTGATGTATACCAACCAGCTCTTAATTACAAAATGATCATTATAATAGAAATGTGATAATTTTAATAACAATCAGGTAATAAAAATTTAAAACTCTAATAAAATAATATGGGAAAGTACACGGTCAATTTAAACTATATGTTTACACGTAATTATTACATTCAAGCTGTTCATAGTGCGTTTCAATAAACAATTTTGTCCGTATGTACAATATGAATATTTTTCAAATCGCGATGAAAAATTACTTTTACTGATAGAGAACCAGTTATATATCAACTATGCATAAGTAAAAACATAGAAAGTGATTTAGTTTGATTAACAGTAACACAAAGCAATGACCATCACTCGTAAACCAATTCTCCAAAACGTTCTTTAAGTACAGAGCTGGTAATGCGCTTTTAATTTATTTTATTTGTAGATTTTTAATTACAGTTATAAAACACATCTAAGCTATACGAACAAGTTTCTTTAAAAAAAATTAAGGCGTACAATATACAAACATTTCACGGTCGGATGGATATGAAACATATTTCAATGCACTCAATGCAGGTAAACTGTTTAATATTCGTTTAGAAAACAATATTGTAATAACTGTTGTAATTAATTAACTTAATAAAATTTTTGTTTTATTAGAGAATAATTAGGTTGAAAACACAGTGTCGCGTGGATGTGTAAAAATAAGGGTGGAAAATCCTGTCTCACTGGTACACGTATAAAAATAATTAGGGCTAAAATTTCCAGCAGGGTTGAAAATACGGTCTCACACGTGGATGTGCAAAAATAGGGATGAAAAAACACGTCCTACACGTAAGCGAGTAAAATAAGGGTGGAAAATCCGGTCTCACACGTGGATGTGCAAAAATAGGGTGAAAAACGTCCTACACGTAAGCGTGTAAAAATAAGGGTGGAAAACCGGTCCCCACGTGGGCATATAAAAAGTGAAAGGGCGCTTGTGACGTAAAAAAAGGAGTGGGGCAAGTGCCCCTCTTCTACTTCTCGCGTTTAATTGCCGGGGTAGCTTTACTTCATTTTTTAGTTTATCTCGTTAGTTTCGCTTAACTTCCTTCTTCACTCTCAGTGTCAGTTTTATCCCAAACCGAGCAGTAGAAGAGGGGCACATCTTGGATTTTCTGGAAAAACTCATCTTTCACTTTTTGACGTCATTTGACTTTGGGAGAGAGAGAGAGAGGCAAGAGAAACAAGAAGAGCACGAGAGAGAAAAGACGGGACGTTTAAACTAATGGAATTTCCACATTTAATGGAATTCTTTTGCTATTATGATAGATGTGGGGCATGTAGAACCTTTAGAAAATACGAAAAATGTAAATTCCCTTCAACAAGACATGGATAAAATTAAATGTAAAAATTAAACGTATTATAAAGTCTAGAGACTGTAAGAAATTGGAGCAATTATCCGAGGGGACAAAATTAGTTATAATAGGTATTAAACCGATAACCACAAGAAATAAATTACATAACGTATTACATTTCGACAATCTGTTTACGTTATGTATATCAAATTATTGGTTAGAAAGAGAATTGGAAGAACAAAGTATAGATTTAAATTATAAAATTAAACTTAAATTGATGTACTAAAGCATACGCCTATTAAACATAAAAGAGAATTGTAATTTGTGTGTAAAATGTTACCTATTTTTTGTGTAAAAAATAAAGTGTTTAAAACTTGTTTATTTGATTTTATTTAAATTATATTGAGGAATGTGTAAGTACTCAACAATGTTCGGATAGGATCGGTTATCTTCGGGTTTCAAGAGTTCGCACTAACTATAGATTAATGCGATTCGTAATATGAAAACATCGAATCGCAAAATTTTACCTGTATATAGTCTCCACTGAGTAAGTATTATTATTATAATGTATTCTCCTGTTTATGAACCAACATCACAGGACATTAGAGATTTTAGGGGTTTGTTAGTAAACTACTACAATATAACTGTTCAAGCTGATGATGAAAACGATGAAGTGGATGAGGTGAATTTATCTCACACTTATGATGATTATGATGATGATTCACAGAAGAAGACCGATGAGTTAGAGGGAAAGGACGAATCTCAAGACCAGGATGATAGTGACGAATTACAGTCAAAAAAAGAAGACTAATAACAATGTAATTAAATTAAATAAATAAATGATGTATTGTTTTAAATATATATTTTAAACGCTAAGTTTTTTTTCAATTTTTTATTAATAATCTTGTTGTCGGAATGGACTGTCGGGTTTGTTATAATTTGTATATTTAAGAAGCCAGTTTCTATCAATGTTATTGGATTTAATACAAAAAACAAAAGCGTTGGAAATTAAACGTGGCTTTCGTCTCTCCCATCCCCGCGTTTCTCTTGTCCCTTTCGTCTCTCACGTCTGTCGTGTCCGCTTGGCTGGAAGTTTGAGCTTGTTTGTGACGCCATCTAGTGATGTATGAGCTAACAAACGTTTTTCTGCAATAGAGATTGATCATGGCTCCACGTAGCTGTATATTTTCAAAACTACATACAGTTCCCAGGAACTTGCGCACGGGTGTTCGCCCCTTGTCGCGGACCCTTGACATAAAATTCTCAAAAGGTCTGTGTAAATAAAACATATAAGCAAGTAAGACCGATTATTCAACGCGTGTTTAAATTGTATGTTAACAAATAACATTCTGATGTATACCAACCAGCTCTTAATTACAAAATGATCATTATAATAGAAATGTGATAATTTTAATAACAATCATGGTAATAAAAATTTAAAAACTCTAATAAAAATAATATGGGAAAGTACACGGTCAATTTAAACTATATGTTGCACACGTAATTATTACATTCCAAGCTGTTCATGAGTGCGTTTCAATAAACAATTTGTGTGTCCGTATGTACAATATGAATATTTTTCAAATCGCGATGAAAAAATTACTTTTACTGATAGAGAACCAGTTATATATCAACTATGCATAAGTAAAAACATAGAAAGTGATTTAGTTTGATTAGACGAGTAACACAACGCAGTGACCATCACTCGTAAACCAATTCTCCAAAACGTTCTTTAAGTACAGAGCTTGTAAGTGTGCTTTTAACCCTTTATTTTATTTACTTGTACAGATTTTTAATTACAGTTATAAAACACATCTAAGCTATACGTAACAAGTTTCTTTAAAAAAAATTAAGGCGTACAATATACAAACATTTCCACGGTCGGATGGATATGAAACATATTTCAATGCACTCAATGCAGGTAAAACTATGTTTTAATATTCGTTTAGAAAACAATATTGTAATAACTGTTATGTAATTAATTAACTTAATAAAAATTTTTTGTTTTATTAGAGAATAACCTGAATGTCAGTAATTTTTTTTTTCATAACTCATTATGACATTTACAATAAAAATAAGTGTTCTATAATTAAATTTTACTGTCATTCAAATTCCCCCACGCATGATCAATCCCTAGCACAAGTGCTGTCTTACAAGAACCTCCTTATTAGAAATACAATGTATTTATCGTATAGGTAAAAGATCACCCGAACGTACCCAATCGCATATGACAATTTTAAAACAATAGGATCGATAATTTTAATAACAATATCTTATTAGGGTAATTATGTAATTTCCAACATTGTATGTGTGTGCGTTTGCCTAACCTCCAGGGGTACTGCTCTTAATATAACCAAAAGGACCTTAATTAGGTTTAAAGCTGACCATCAAAAAATAACCCTAAGGCCAACTCCAGGTCCAAGACCTAGCCCCAGACCTACATCTGCCCCTCACATGAGCAAGTACAAAAATTTGCTGTCAAAAAGGCTCTAATTAGGGTTGAAAATACCATCAAGGGTTGACTCTCGAAAAGAAACCTTAGGGGTGAAAAAACACGCCCTACACGAGGGCGAGTGCTACACCATATGGCCACACTGATAGCCATATTATGCAAAAATTTGTAGACGAATTTCAACATTTGACACAACAATGAAGAAAAAATAAATAAAACTATTATTCATTATTAAAGGTCATAACACAACAGTTGTGATAAATTTTTAGTCAATATAGTGAACATAGCGCTCTTTTTGACTTTGCTTCTAAACAATTACTTGAAACTATCGCAGTAAAAATGAATCAATCATTTTATATTTTAAAAAAAAACCATGTTTTTAATAATTTTTTAAACTGTTATAGGTGGTCACGAATCGCTTCACAACTATCTACATCAGATCGGCTTTACATTTAAGAAATGTCATAATAAGAAAAAATTCTTAATGGAAAGAAATGACATTGTTGCATGGCGCTTTCGTTACCTGCGGAAATTACGGGGGAATAATTCTTTAGGGGTAACAAGAAACCAGTTACTTATTTAGATGAAACTTTCATTCATCCATCTTATGGAGTCAGCAAATGCTGGCAATCAGAAGAAGAATCAGGAGTTTATCAAACTAATCGAGCAGGTCGAAGGCACATTATAGTTCATGCTGGTGGATCGTATGGATTTGGATTTGGATTGTTGATCTTTAAGTCAAATAGCAATTCAGCAGACTACCATCACGACATGAACCATACGAACTTCATGACTTGGTTACAAAAACAACTAATTCCAAATCTACCACCGAATGGTATTGTCGGCATGGACAACGCTGCTTACCACAGTTTTCAAATTAATAAATCACTAACGGAATCTGCCCGGAAGACAACTATTCGTGAGTGGCTGGAGAATAATGGGGTTTCCACAACATGCGAAATGCGAAAAGCAGAATTGGCAGAATTAGTGCAGAAATTTAATTACAACAAAACTTTCTATGTTTACGAGTTGTTAAAGCAGCACGGCCACACTGTAGTTCGCTTGCCACCGTACCATTGTGAGCTTAATCCGATAGAATTAATTTGGAGTTTAGCAAAACACAAGGTTGCGATGAACAATGTTAGTCAACGTGGTAGTGAACTGAACATTTAGTTCGAAACGCTTTTGCTGATATCAGCGTATCGGACTGGCAAAAGAATTGTGCTCACGTGCTGGATGAAGCAGTGGAAAGTTTGTCTTTCAACGTAAACACAGGTTGTTCTGATGACGAGGAAACAAGTAGTGATGACGTATAATTATGAACTTGCCTGTTAGTTTTTATTAGCTTTCATAAAATTTCTAAGTATATTTTATTAATAACTTTTAAATAACTTAGTTTCGATGTCTATTTGTAAATTCTCTTGAATGTTTTGAATTATGAGCTAAGCGGTTTGCTAATTATTTGGCGGTTATTAATTTTGTTATGTTTGCATACAATTACTAAGTATATCTTATTAATAACTTTTTTAAATAACTTAATTTCCATGTTTATTTGTAAATTTCTGTACGATTTTCATACAATTAATTATGAGCTAAGCAGTTTTATAGTTATTTGCCTGTTTCTAATTATTGTTAGCATTATATCTCTAATCAATAACTTTTAAACAATTTAATTTCGATGGTTCTTTGTAAAGCTATCAATATTTTTCATAAAATTAAATGAGCTAAGTGGTTTATAATTATTTCCGTTAATAGTAATGACTAGAGACGGGCAAATGCATATTTGCATATTTTTTGTTATTGGGCACACGAAACTTTTTCTTAAGAATATGTACGTTTTTTAACATTTAGACCCCAAAATCGCAAATTTTATTTTGCATATACTGCATATATAACGCGTTTTACGTTATTAGAGCATATACGAGGTGGTAAGAGCATGAAAGTGTATGTTTGCGTCTTTTTTCCGTTCTTTCTTATGTTAGAAAATAAATTTACCAATATTTGTACCGAGATTTTTTAAACTTTAAGCTTGTAATTTCGTCATCTCTCTAGAAGTTATTTTTAACAGACACAGAGATTTGTTTACTCAAATCTTATACCTGCTTTTATACTTTAAGCCGCTTTAAAACTTCTTAGAAACTGAGGTGTTTTTGAACTACGTTAATTAGTACTTTAGTAATATGCACAATAACTACATTGCAGTTATTGACGAAGGTACGTCGGTATTTTTGATGTTGAAAATCTTGGAATTTCCGTTTTTTTTTGTTTAAGACTGGTGGGGTTGTAGTTGTTTGCAAAAATTTCATTCACTTGTAGCCGTTTGAAGTCAACATGCCAAAAGTGGGCAGCTCTAGGAACGATCTAATTAGGAGGTGGTTGAAATCGTATTCGTGTTTTAAATACGATGGAAGTGCACTGTTTTGTATTATTTGCGAGAAGGAGGTATGTATGACACGCACGCTTTGTTCTAGTGATATTGTACTCATATTAAAATAAACCTAAATCTTGCTAAATAGTTTCAAGCTGTTTTTGTGTTCTTTATGGTAATTCTCATTTATTATTCTAGACAAAATTTTTAATTGAAAAATGAGTTGCAAATACATTAATTAAACACGTGTTCTTCGCTGCCCTGCAATAATTTAATTAATT
Organism: Vesta saturnalis; assembly: GCA_036346205.1. Lineage (NCBI taxonomy): Eukaryota > Metazoa > Arthropoda > Insecta > Coleoptera > Lampyridae > Vesta > Vesta saturnalis. The sequence continues at coordinate 945,193 of JARFJB010001339.1, forward strand.
GATTAAGTACTCTTACCAATAGTCGTCTTTTGATAATTTTTCGTTTTGTATTTTGGATTTACAATTGTGAAATAAAATTCACATATTTATTTTGTTGTATCAATTAATAAAATAACTGGAGATTTTGGATAATACTTTAAATAAACAACAAAACATTAATTTAATGTTTACAGCAGTGTTTAGTCTAAAAACAAATTAAAATTTATAGATAGTTTTGAAATATTAGCTCAGAAACAATAAACTGAAATTATTAATGTCTTTTCTAACATTCAACTTCAAGTTCAGTAGGCAAACTACTAAATAACTAATATTAGAAATATTTTAAACCAGCACAACAACTATTACCTACTTATGTGAGCCAAACCGAAAATGTCAATAACTTTAACAGAGATCTGTGTAAAATGATGGTTTCGTGCAATATTCCATTCCATAATTTGGAAAAATCTGAATTCACAGGTTTTTTAGAAAAATATACTAAAGAAAAGGTGCTTTCTCGACGTACAGCTACCAGGTCATGTCTTCAACAACTATACGAAGACACTATTAAAAACATAAGGGATATTATTTCATTATATCTGGTTTAGTGTCGACGAAACGACCGATGCTAAAGGAAGATATATAGCAAACTTTGTTGTTGGTATTCTAAATGGTAACCCTTCTTTTAGTTATTTAGTTGCCGTCAAGCAATTAGAAAAAACAAATCATGTAACAATTTCACGTTTTATAAATGACACCCTAGCATTTTTATATTTGCCTAATAAATTATCAAAAGATCGCATTTTTTTAATTCTATATTATTTAGCATTAAAAATAAGGGTGACTTTGTATAAGAGTGTATATTCCAAACAATTGTAGTTTTTGAAATAATGACAATTTAACATTTTTTTATTGTAAAGAGGCTATACGACTTTCAAGTTTTGTTGTTAGTTGGCCGTGACGGCGAGGCGTGGATATAAAAATAATAGAGATCATCAGAAACGTCATTATTTATTGTCAGTTGATAGTTTGTGTGAAGCATTAGTGTATTTTATAGCCAATTGATTTAAAACTTGAATTAACATTGTAAATAATGAATTTTTCGCAAGCCGAGATGGTTGATATGATTTTTGTTTTGGGAGCTAGTGATAAGAATACGCTCGTAGCAAGAAGACTGTATTAACAACAGTTTCCAGAGAGACGGCAACCTGAAAGAAGAGCATTTGGAAAGCTTTTGGAGCGTTTTGAAAGAACTGGCAATGTGTTATATGAAAAAAATACTAGAGAAAAACGTGCACAGACTGAGGAAAATCAATTAAATGTACTATTAACAGTTACCGAAAATCCATATATTGGACGACCCATTTCTCAGCAGGTTGGTGTTGAACGACGTACGGTACAGCGGATATTGAAGTCTCAAAAAATGCACCCCTATCACATTCAACTACTTCAAGAATTGGTTCCTGAAGATTATCAAAGACGACTGGAATTTTGTCAATGGGCTCAAAACAAAATAAACCAACAAAGAAATTTTGTTCATTTGATTTTATTTACAGATGAGGCCACATTTTATAACATTATAACTGGGCCAACTTATAACATTAAAACAAAAGCGATGAGGTAATAACCAAAACGCGAATGTAATAAACAATTTGCAATTGATCAAATAATTTTAATTAATAAAAAATATTACCAAATAACAATCGCTACTGCCGTTGACTCTGTCGGTAGATTAAGATAGGGAGAGTTCTAATATACTGAGTTGTTAACCTACCTGAAATGTTGCTTGCTTCCCATCTGCTTATTTATTTTCACTGCACTTAATTAATAAAAAAAATCCAATATAAAAAATTATGAAAATATAATGAAATGAAATCTCGAGCGCCATGTTGTCTTTTATTATAAGAACAACAAAACCTAGTTAATGAATAATAATAAACAATTTACCAAAATGAAAATAAAATAACATGATATACTTAAGTTTATTCAATATCTAATTGAAAAGGCTTATTACTATTCTAAAAGTATATAAAAAATCATTACCTTTGAACGGTTCGGTACATAAACTGTATTACTGCTGGTAACTATGAAGCAGAGTGGTGAACTTGGTGAGGTCAATGTCTTGCTAATTTATCCTTAATATATTGTGTTCATAAATTTATTGAATTTCTTTGAAGTTTAAGTATGTAGAACTTGCGTTGTAAAATGTAATTCAAGTAAAAATTTCCATTTAAATTAGAAAAATAATAGAATAGTAAATTAGTGAATTATAATTGCCATTAACAATAATTATTATAAAAATTCCATATAAAAGTATGCATTATAAAAGTGCAAAAAGGGTGCATTCTAAAAGAATGCATTAAAAAAATGCCTAAAAAAAACAAATGTTTTTAATTTAAAATATAATGAATTAGAAAATAATTTACCATCAAAATCTGATGGCACTAAATATAAAATTAGGTAAAACCATGCTTTCTGCTGTAACATTGCAGCCAGTGAAAATATAGCGGCTTTCAGAATAGCTCCTCTAAATGTTTCCCCTCAAGAAGTTGTCACGAGTTGCGCGGATACAATGATCAGAATCCAATTTTTGTAAGAAAGGGAACTATAACTATTTATGAAATATTACACCCAAAAAGATGTGTTCTAGGAAATGCAAATTAAATTGCCTTTCTCAATTCTACATTTTAATAATTAAAAGCGTTTCTAATATTACGCCAAATAAAAGAACGATCCCAAACCAATGTATGTTTTAATACAACCACAAAAAAAGGTTGGTACAATTTCACAGAAACGGAAGTGTAAACAGACACAATTTTCATTACTATTCTACCGAAAATCCACATTTAGTCAGATATAATTCTCAAACTAGATGGTCTTTAAATGTTTGGGGAGATGTTGTCGATAATCACGTAATTGGACCATATTACGCAACAAGAAATGTGGTTTCTTCATGATGGGGCCCCAGTATATCATACGGGTCCTATAATAACTTTTTCATATGCTAGATATCCAAAATGTTGGATTGGGAGAGGAGGGCCTGTTGCTTGGCCTGCTAGATCCCCAGATCTTTCTAAAATGGACTTTAGCATATGGGGGTATGTCAAAGAGCAGGTTTATAAAATACCGCCTACAACAAAGGAATACATGCAGATTAGGATTAGAAACTGTTTTCAAAACATTAGTGTTGAAATGTGTAGAAATTTAAGCAGTGAACTTGAGAGACGTATTGCATTGTGTATTCAAGAAAAAGGGGGACATTTCGGACAACTTGTTAGGTAGTACGTATTTGACGTGTTTCTAGTACTTTTATCTGTATAATTAGTTACAGGTTTAGTTACATTAGAGGTGTTAAGTTTATGATTAGGATTAGGACATAATTTGTTGAATCAAAAAAATATTGTCTTTACTTTAAGTTCGTTTAATAAAATAATTATTTATATGGGGTTCAATAAATTGTAATATTTCGAACTGAAGTGCCCGATTTTTTTTGTTTCGCGGCGCCCCACCGTCACGGCCAACTAACAACAAAACTTGAAAGTCGTATAGCCTTTTTACAATAAAAAAAAAAGTTAAATTGTCATTATTTCAAAAACTACAATTTTTTGGAATATACACTCTTATACAAATTTTAATGCTAAATAAGATAGAATTACAAAAATAGGGGGTTTCCATTAAAAAAAATGACTTTATAGGTTTTTTTGAATCTACTTTTTATTGTCCATTTTTAATCACCCTGTATGAATATATTACAAAAATATCAATACAGCCCATTAGAGTAGGTCCCCATTTACAAGGAAACCAACCATATCTAATTGATAACGGCTTCGTTTAGAAAAGATTTCCACCTATGTTTTGGCCTGCAAACGTCATTTTAGACAAAACATTTGAAATTTGTCAAAAACGGTTAGACTTAGTTATAGGACATTATACATAAAATGTGTCTAAAATTGTATGTAGAATCTAAATATGTAATAATATATAGGGTTTTCTATTTAAAAAAAAATTTAAATTACTTCTAAGCTTTTATGATCTACCTTGAATAATTAAAAATATTTTTGGAATATGCACCAGAACATATCTTACAACTTTTGTATTTAATTTTCTTTTGTATCTCTTTAAATAAAGAAGATACGGGACTATGTCACACTAATGCGCCACCCTGCAGGGGCGGTCCTAGCTAAACTTTTCGGTGGTGCGAGATCTTATGGTGGCGCCCCAGTTTACATAGACACGAAAAAAATAACATACCTAATTAATTTTACATTAATGTTCTTTATTTCGTGTCAATTTTTTTGACGAGAAGAAGAGAATAAAGGAAAAAATATTAGTTTGACTATATTTATTTAATTAAAACTCTTAGAAACTAGAAAATCACTTTTCTTGCCTTTGCGCTTGCGAATTTTTTATTAAATCGGAATAATTTAATCCTTGGCAATGTCATTTTCTATCGATAGAATTGCAAGATCTGACAGTCTTTCTTGACACATTGTCGAACGTAAGTACGTGTTAATTAGTTTTAATTTACTAAAGCTTCGTTCACCTTTGGCGACAGTTATAGGGATGGTCAGCAAAATCCGAAGCACTGTCCACACATTCGGGAAAAATATCCTGCCAATCATTTTTTAATAAGTTGAAGAACTTTTATTGGCTCTGCTGATTCAAGGTTTTTAATAATGGATTCAGGCTCAAAAGTTCTTCAACCAATTCGCAACTAGAACATCACATTTTTCCCATCGGTTAAAATCATTTGGAAATCTGCACAGGCTTTTTCTAATAAAGACTTATCAGGAATTATTTTGATGTTATACAAAAAAGACCATGTATCAGTGAATTTGGATAATTGTCCAAACCGAGTTACCAATGGGTAAAAGGGTAAAAGACGTTAATTTTAAACAGTTCTTCGGGATCTGTCAGCTTCATACTCAAATAATCGCTTCTTTCTCCGGGATCGGACTGGATTAAACGTGAGATCTATACCAGCCTCAGAAGCTATTTCCTTAGCTGTTATTTGAGCAGATGAATAAGTCCGGTACTGCTTCACAAATTCCGAGCAGTTTTTCATCAACTGCGATGCGTTTGATAAATTCATAGTTTCATACTGCATAGCTTTACTTACAATGTTTACTTGAAACAGTATATCACACCAAGCCACCAATGACTAAGAATTCAAATTGCTCCATATTCTGAATCGGTGACAAAGCCTCTGATGCAGCAACTGAATCATTCGTTTCTTCGTGAAGATTCAAAAGAGCATCACGAACTGAACAGTAATTGTAGCGAACAGAAGCAAGGCTAGAAACTCTACTCTCCCAGCGAGTTTCGCAAACTTTTTTCAGTGATAGTCCTTCTATGTGTTTGGACTTCCCACCTCTTTGTTGATCCAGAAAATAATACAAATAGTCTTTGTAGAAATCCAAATAAAGAGACCGATTTAACGGATGATTTAGCTGCATCTGCTACCACTAAATTCAAGCTGTGGCAGCCACATGGGTTAAAAAATGCTCGAGGATATTGGTTCAGAATTCTGGTTTGGACACCTTTGTTTATTCCTACCATATTGGCGCCATTATCGTACCCTTGACCTCGACAATCGTTCATATCCAAGTCAACTTCATGCACAATTTCATCAAGAAAAAGGCCAGTGAGCCCTTCTCCTTCTGAAGAGTCACTTACCGGCTTGTAAGCAACGAAATACTCTCGTACTTTCACTTCTTCTCCATTAGTGTCAACAAAACGGAAAGTTATTGATAATTGTTCAACGTGGCTTACATCAGGAGTGGAGTCTAGTATGATAGAGAAGTATTTGAATGACTTAATCATAGTCAAAATTGTATTTCGAATTTCACTTCCAAGTAAGCCAATTAACTCGTTTTGAATTCTTTTGCTGAAATAGTGGACATTAGTCTCCTTACTAACAATACGGCGAAGGTGTTCCATCATCACAGGATCATATTTTCCTAGAAGTTGCACCAAACCCAGGAAGTTGCCATTATTATTAGTGTATAAAGTTTCAGATCCAGAGCTTCCTCTGAACGACAAATTATTTCCTGCTAAGAAGAATACTATGGCCATCATTCGTTCCAGTATAGCGGTCCACCTAGATTTTTCGTCTTCAATCTGTTTTTGCAAGTGTTTGTCTATTCCACTGAAATTTTTCAGTCTAATCGAAGTTTCCATCCAATTGTTCATAGCACGTCGATGATCTGTAGATGTTTCGTGAGTTTTGAGACGTATCGCCAAGTGTCTCCAGTCGTCTAATCCATCTTTTCCCAAATTAGAGTGGACATTTCGATTAAATATACTGCAGCAAAGACAATATACCTTGTCTGCTAATTTTGAGTATACAAGTCATCTTCTATTAAAAGTTTCCCCATTTGGCATTACTCTTTGAAAATGTATATTGGAAAAATGACGCCCATCATATTTTCTAGGGTACTCTTCGTTGCTTATTTCATTGCGTACAAGTCCACGAATAATTATTTCGTCTCGTGTGGACGAATGAATAAGCGCGCCATTTTGAAATATCATCACTTTCATCTTGAAGGCATGCATCTGAAGTTATTATAGAAGATGTGGATGGTATATCTTCTATAATAACTTCAGATGAGGTCCCAGGAGTAGTATCATCTTCAGTGTTTTTCTCTTCATGTTCATCAGCTTCTTTGTCTTCTCCTGTGTGTTGAACGCTTGATGATGATTTAAAAAATGTTGCAAGTGCTTTTGCAGCTTTCTCAGTATCCTCTTGTTTTTGCTTTTTTCTTTTCAGGTTCTGAGATCCTGATAGTTTTTTTTTAGCGGCATGTTTATTTTCTGTAAGAAATACATCTATATTATGTAAATAAATAGGATCTACTTCATGGCAGTTGTCGTAATTTTTGATTTTTGATATTATTCGAACAGAATATCAGAATTAATAAATCTATCTCTAACACGCATAAATACTTACGTGAATCGAGTTGAACCGTGCTTGAAATGTGTCTGTACTGTAGGTTTATCGGTAGAAAAACAATAATTCTGGTAACATTTACGGTAATAAATAACAATTTAATAATTACACGTTACAGTAAGTAGGTATATCAAAATCCAAATACACCCGTGCGCAAACAGACGTTGTTTGCGAGCGACTGTGACTGACGAAACAAATGTTCATTCAGCCGTTCCCCTCACCGCCTCCCGTTCGTCGCTTGCGCGTAGAGCACTAGCAGGCCATAGGAAAATATGAAACAGTCCTGTAAATAAATTTAGTTGGTATGTCGTACGTTTCAATTACTGCAGTAACCTATTCTTCTTAAAAACACTTCTTTCTTTTATAAATCAAAACTAGAAACAGTAAAATACCTAATACTAAAAGCAATCGCAAACTTCTTACAAAAAATGACTGCTTTGAAGCAGCCTTATTATAAATTACCCAATGACTACGTGTAAAACATTCACTGAATTCTGTCTTCTTATAAAGTAATAATTGACCAATCTTGAGCAGCACAATAATCAATGTATTAAAACCTATAAGTGCCTGATACACCTAACTGCTATTAAACCTTCTTACAGTGCGACAGGTGTCCTGAAGTTCGCATATCCTGAGCTCTGTTTAAAACAATGTTGTGAAAATATAAAACTAGGTGAGTGCTGTTTCGCTGTTTCACTGTTTCGGTATGGGGTTTCAGTACATTCTAGTGTTTCAGTATCATGTCTCATGAAACAGTATGCTGTTTCAGTTTGGTTACCTCTACTTGCGCGTGTCGATCGGTACCTAGTCGGGCGTTCAGCCGTTTTCGGCGCCCTCCATATGACGGCGCTCGGTGCGGTCGCACCGCTCGCACCGCCCTAGGGCCGCCGCTGCCACCCTCTATTATAAGAAGAGCGCCATAATTTATTTATACAAACAATTGAGAAAAATATGATTATTTATTGCAACAATCTATAAATTTGATTATTTTTCTTCTTGTGCTGTATTATGTTATGGGTTTTATGTATGTAATGTATAACCAATAAAATATAATAAATATGGTTAATTTCGTTATATAGTTTTTAGGAATACATAAATAGTTGTAATAATTAGTAATAATTGTAATAAACAAGAATTGAAAAAATGGAATTTTCTTAAAATCCTGATAAAAGTAAAATTTTTTAGCGCATATGTTAGTGCATATATGGCTATATTACTGCATATTGAGTGCATATTTCTTCACTTTTTTATTGCATATGTAAGTGCATATATGCACTATCTTTACATACTGTTCGAATTATTTAATATTTTGAACTTAATAAAATCCTAGTTCATGAAATACAAGAAACTCAAAAGTCTTCCCAAAAGTAATTTTTCTTAAATTCACGATACAATTATTTCAATCTAAGCGCGACCTTAAGAAAAATTGTTTTGTATTTCATGTAATTACTCCAAATGTGAGAAAATTAACGAATATAGTTAATTAAATTCTAGTTAATACAAATATCACCAGCACGTCACATTTAAATTTACCGCCTTGATACTTTTTAACCCGCCATACTTTTTAAAGCGCCACCTCTAGGGACTTTGTTTTCTTGGCAGGACTTCTTAAATGGAAATAACGGAATTATACGCATTTACAGAAATTGCCGAAAAATATATTTTTGAAGTATCTAGTTGGACTTTCTGAAGAAAAGAAAATGTGCACTAACTTGGTCTTATAAAACTGCAAATTGTTCCACATTTATCTGTTCTAGTTTCCGGATTTAAAAGAAAACTCTCCCTATATTTTAAAATTCTTTGTATGTGTATTTGGGAAAAATTGAGCTTGTTAGGTAACTGGTAAATAATACGGTAATAAAAATCTTAATTATTCAGTATTAAATCTTTCAAAATATGAAATCCAAACTAATTAATATTCAAGCGTAAATTATGGTTCTCGTAAAATTTACATCTCATAAATGACCTCATTGAAGATAACGAAACAATGTTTATTATTTCTAATAATCCATATGATAAACGGAAAATAACTCGATAACGTTTATTTTAGGAAATACAATAATGCCTTTATACGTCAATATCACGGGGAGAAGTTTTTAAATTGAAATTCTAGTATCACTTAAAAGTACGTAAAATATTTTTTTTTGATTTGTTTGGGTGTTTTAATTCGTGATTTGAGTTAATTATTGTTTATGTCAAAATGGCACACAAAAATTTGAAACTCTTACCATTTCAAATCTACTAAATCCAAATCCACAAACGAAGACACTGTAACGTCCAATTGACAAGTTCTGTAACCACATATATACATTATGTTATTTTTAAACAATAAGCACTGAAACACAATACCGAAAGGATAAACATAAACTGAGAGCCTTGAAATAGAATTCTCAACCTGAACTCTAACCTATCTTTAGAAATTTTATCACTATTAACAGGTATGTGTTTATTTATAAATAAGGACAATGATATGTAAAGTAAATATTCAAAAATTTTGTTGTTTGTTAGTTATTCGTATCGGAAATTTAAAGCAAACATTTTCTTAGGTAAAACTAAAAGTACCAATTTGTAACTGAATCAAAAAGTGTAGAGACCATTTTTGACAAGTATTATTACGAACCAAAATTAAGTAGGAAAGAAAAAACGGGTACAAACCGAACTCAGAATAAATAAAAATAAGATCAAAATACTCTTCGTACAAGATCTAACGTATTGCTTGTAAATATCTGAAAAACTCAATACTTTACAGCAAAAAGTGTGATACCATTTTTGAATGATAATTCAATTTTAGATTTTCGTTAGAGAAGTTTTTTTGTGGGGTCAAAAACAAGATTTAAAAAAGGTATTTTAAAAGGAATTCTTAAGGAACCCTTATGAATCTATCGAACACTTTGAAATTTGAAGTACAGTATAAAAATTTCTTTAAAGATAATTTAATTTTAGATTCGTGTGTTTAAACTTTTCCGTCTTCAATAATTTACTTACTTACTTAACCTTCACGCCATTCCCTTGCGGGGTAGGCAAAAACAATCCCTGCCTCTTATTTATTTTTCATGCACAATCTTTCTCCATGCTTTTCTATCTCCTCACACCTCCCTAGCTTCCGCAAGCTTCATACATAGTCTCTGACATGTCCTTTTGTTTTTAAAATTTCTTATCTTTCTTTCCTTTATCATAGATTCTACTACATTCAGCCAAGTTTTACGCGGCCTACCAGGCCCGGCCTTTCCCCCAACCTCACCCACATATATTTGTTTCGTTAATCTTGCGTTGTTCATTCTCTCAATGTGACCAAACCAACGTAATGTACTACTTTCATATATATCCATCATCGTCTTTTCCTCACCACACTCCGTCATGATGCATTCATTTTTTATCTTGTCCCTTCTCGTTTTACCACATGCGCTTCTCAGGAATCTCATACCCACGGCATTTATTTTTCTTTCGTGCTTTTTTTGACATACCCATGTATCCCTTCCATACAGTACTGACGGGACGAATACGCTATTATAGATTGCTGGTTTCCAGCTAGGCTCATGCTTTCATTTCTCATTATCGTTCACATACTTCCAATCACTTTCCTTCCAGCATTGACCCTCCGTCCAATCTCGCTCTCAATTGTACCATCTGCAGTAAACATTCTACCGAGATATACCAGCTCGTCCACTTGCTCCACAATTTCATCTTGCAGAGTAAATACTCTACTTTCCTTTCCACCTTCCCGATTGAACACCACAATCTTAGTTTTGTTCACGTTTACCTTTAGGTCCATGCTCTCACAGACTGTATCAAACTTCCTCAGAGCGGTTTGCAGCTCATCCGCACTGTCACTTAATAAGACTGTGTCATCTGCATACACCAGAAGTCGTACATTTACGTCACCAACCATTACACCATTTGTATCGATACATGCTTGTCTAAGACATTTATCCATGTATACATTGAACAACCACGGTGACATCACACAGCCTTGTCGCACTCCTTGCTCAATATTAAAGTATTCACTCACACCTCCTCTCACCCTAACACATGCCCGACTACCGTTGTATACTGCCCTTATTCCATTTATTAGACCTTTATTTACGCCATATTCATTTAATATTTCCCACAGCTTCTCCCTATTCACTCTGTCATATGCTTTCTCCAGATCTACAAACGCACAGTACAACTTCTTCTTTACCTTTAAACACTTTTCGATCGCATGCTGGAGAGAAACCATCTGACCGACACATCCTCTCCCTGGCATGAAGCCACCTTGCACATCCCAAATCTTAGTTTCTTGTACTCTATCAATCAGTACTCTTCAAAAAACTTTACCAGGCACGCTGAGCAAGCTTATTCCTCTGTAGTTCTTACAATCACTCTTGTTCCCCTACTTTACACAATGGTACAATGATCGCGCTCTTCCAATCCCGCGGCACTTTTCCAAACATAAGGCATACATTGAATAATTCACACAATCTTCGTATAAGCTTTGCACCACCATACTTGAGCATTTCACCAGTGATTTCATCTACGCCTGCTCCCTTGCCGTTTTTCAACCTTCTTACCGTTTTCTCTACCTCATTTATTCCAATATTCCTTCTCAGTTTCATTCATCATTTCTTCTATGTTCTCCTTATTTAACCCTTCAGTCTTACTTTCCTCACTACTGTACAGCTTTCCGAAATATTCTTGCCAGCATTTCTTACTTCACAATCGTCCCATACCATTTCGTTTCTAGCATTCATCACTCCTGCAGCGTTCTGTTTTGGGCCACGTTTTGTATTTTTGACCCATTTCCAGAAAAGTTTTTGTTTCCTCAAAATCATTCTGCATTTTCTCTCCTTCCACAGCCATCACTTCCTCTTTACTTATTCTCACTGCCTCCTTCGCTTCTTTGTTTCTTAATCTGTACACCTCATACAATCGCTTTTTCTCAATCTCATTTTTTGCAGCAATCATTGCCATGTACGCATCTTTTTCTTACATACTGCCTTTTTACCGACTCATTCCACCAAGCACATTTTTCTTCTACCTACTATCACTCTTCCACATATTCGCACGGCACAATTGACAACAGGGTTTTCAAGCGTATCCATACACTTTCAACGTCAGTGTCTTTTATTTGTTCGTTCCACACTGTTTCATTCACATTCAACTCTTTACTCACAGCATCTGCGTATTTCATTCTCGCACCATTATCCACTAGTTTGTCAACCCTAATTCTGGACGTTCGCACTACGTTTGCTTTCCTTCTCCAGACCCACTTTTGCCCTAAACACACTCGATACAACCAAAAAGTGGTCCGATCCACACTCCGCTCCGCGCATTACTTTTGTGTCTTTCACCAGGTTTCTAAGCCGTTCATCATACACTATCAAGTCTATCATACTTTTAGATTCACCTCTTTGCCATGTATACATATGCACATTTTTATGTTTAAACCACGTATTGGATACAAACAGGCTTCTCTCTACACAGATGTTCAGCAGGTGTTCACGGTTCTCATTTACTCTTTGGTCTCCGAACTTTCCTAGAACGCGTTCACTATGTTCTCTCTGTACACCCACCCACCCGTTCATATCCCCCACTATAATAACTATTTCGTTTGGCTTACATACGCTCAACACGTTCTCTACTTCATTCCAGAAGTTCTCACGCTCCTGCTCTCTTTCTCCATTCACCGGTGCATAGCATGCAATAAGAAAGATTCTTCGAAACTCCACTTTCATTCTAACCCATATTACCCGGGGAGATACCAATTCGTACTGTTTAACACATCTCTTCGCTCTTTCACTTATGATCATCCCAACTCCCTTTGCGCCATGCACTTCCGTCTCAACTCCTGACCATAGTGCCAGGCTGCCATCCTCCATCTCCACAGCATCCATTCCTTTGCGCTTTGTCTCCGATACACACAGAATATCAAGGTGTCTTTCGTACATTACATTCGCAATTTCAAATTCTTTACCATGCATACCTCCAGCATTCTACGTACCGACTCGCCATGCATTCCTTGCACAGTCGTCAGCAACGGGGCCTGTCTGTTTCGACCTTGACCGCCCCTTGTAGCCAGGTCGATTCGAGGCAATTGTATTGTTTTCTTCAATAATTTATTTAACAATTATCGAAAGCTCCGTTGAGATATTGAGATGAGCTTTGATATACGTAAATGAATCATTAAAGGTCACATGTACCAAATTGTTTTTCAAACATCAGTGGCGTTCGTCCCGACACATCTTTATGTTTAGCGAAAAGGTTGTACGCCAGGGGATTTAGCATAAAGCCAGATTTTATTCAGCCTCACTGACGCACCTTTTCGAAATAAAAATTATTTTATTAATCAGTGCAATCAGCTGTTTTCGAAAACATAATTAAAACATAGTAATCTAGTTACCATTGTTTTGTAAACGTCATACATTTCTTTTCGAATTAAAATAGAAAGGAATGACATAAGGTGCCTATCGATTTGAATTTGTGGTGTTTCAGTTAACTTTTAATTGGTTTTGTACAAAATATATTACGTACTAGACGAGAAGTTTGTAGAAATTCATTTTATATATGGAAAAAACAGTGGAAAATGAGGAAAATATTTTAAGAACGGTTGAACAAAATCCTGAAAGTAGCACAATGTGCCTAGTAAACGAATATTGGGATCCTAACCACGTTAATGTGTGGCGAATACTCCACGAGCAACAAGACGCTCTCTCCTTAGCGTTTACAGAGAGATAAACTCCTTTCTGAGACAGACTTTCCAGCTACACTGCAGTATTGCCGCTGGATAAGACAAAGAAATGCAGAAGATCGGCAATTCATTTCGTTTATTTTATTCACGAACAAAGCTTTACTTATTAATGTTTATTTCCACATTGAACATTATTGGGAGACTGAATATCCACACATTATCCATCAATCGCGACACCAGCAGCAGTTTTTAGTCAGTGTATGGGCATTTTTTACAGGAGAATTTGCCTACTACTACTACTACATGCACATGTAGCAGCATGGTCACTGCATATATGCACACGATGTGCGGTTACTTAGGTGAATGGTGGGGTAGTATTTCCCCCCTCAGAACCCTAACTCCGTTCCTACCGATCCTTAATCCCACAATGCATATACGTAATGCATGTATGTATGCTGGGAATCCATGATTGTGGCTGAATGAGTTTTGAAAGCTCGAGCAGCCCGCCCTCCCCCTTGGGGTGGGAATGAAATACGTGGCCATTTCCCCTTCTACTAGAAGCTGCCACTCTTAATATTAGTCAACATTTATGGTGTATACACGAAGAGCCCCTGCCCATTTTAATTGCAATGCAAGAGATTATTTAAACGTTACTTTTCAAGAAAAATAGACTGGTAGAGCTCGTCTACTAGCGGTTGGCGAGACTACCTGACTGTTCCGACCCTAAATAAATATTCTTAAGCTTCTTAGGATAATTGAAATTAACATAAAAGTGGAAGTTCAGGAAATCCAGTGGCGTCACAGTTTTTAAAAATTTGTTTAATTAAAATGTTTTTTAGTTTTTATTAGATGCTATTATATGTACAAACTACTACATACATAGATAAGGGCAACTAATTAAAGAACATTTAATATTTTAACGTTAATCACTGTCATTATAATAATATAATAGTGCAATTAGACCTCTAATTGCAATGCAATTGCAGACGGTATTCAAATGAGTTTCGTTTAAGAAACTTTTTCAGTAGGAATTCATATTCTCTAAGAAGTAGTTGAAGTGTATTAAATATGCCTACAATCGAACACAAACCGCAGAATACATGCAGAAACGTGATAGAAATGGAAAACATCTATTTAGATCGTGAACAGACACTAGATTTGCACATCGAACCATTAATTATTTCTAGTAATGGTGACTCTTCTAGTGAAAGTGATGACGAATATTATAATGAGTGATTAACGTTAAAATAGTACATGTTAATTAATTGGTTGCCCTTATCTATGTATGTAGTAGTTTGTACATATAATAGCATCTAATAAAAAGTAAAAAACCTTTTAATTTACAAATTTTGTGTAATCACTAAGACGCCACTGGATTTCTTGCACTTTTATGTTAATTTCAATTATCCTAAGAAGCTTAAGAATGAGTATTTGGAGTCAGAACCGCCAGGTAGTCTCACCAACCGCTAGTAGACGGCCTCTAGAGGCAGACCTTTTTCTTGGCCACCCCGATCACCTGATTTAAATTCCAGTGATTTCTACCTCTGGGAGCGTCTGAAGCGTGTGCGTGTGCGTGTACGTGTGCGCGTGCGCATAGTTTTTATCAAATATTTCTAACACAGCTGCATATTTCAAAGGTATAAAAATACCCAGATGTAGACCCTAAAGATATCGAATAATTCTTTTCTCTGCAATATTTTGACACGGTGCGTAAGTCAGTGGCAAATAAATTCCTATGGCAGAATTTAAGTGTTAAAATTTTTTCAATATCTAAATAACGATTAATTTTATAAGAAAACGTGTAGACATATTTCTTAAAGAAAATTTGATTTTACATAATTTTTATTTATAAAGTTTCTTAATATAACG
Source organism: Vesta saturnalis (assembly GCA_036346205.1). Taxonomy (NCBI): domain Eukaryota; kingdom Metazoa; phylum Arthropoda; class Insecta; order Coleoptera; family Lampyridae; genus Vesta; species Vesta saturnalis. Next base: position 960,654 of record JARFJB010001339.1, read on the forward strand.
CAAGGAAGTCTAAAAATGAATGAAATATCAATGAAAATGGTTAAACTGTATTATTGATATCTTATAGAAGCGGACAACTTTAGAAGTTTGTTTCAAGTTAACATGTATTTATGTCTATTAATCTCTATCTGACGAAGTTTTAAAAGTCATTCTGGCATGGATTATTGTTTTTGTTTTTAGAATGTTGCCTGTTTTCGTTATGAACGTATACAAGAGGTTTAATAGTTATTAATTAAAATTATATCGTTTCTGTTAACTATTTAAGTTAGCATCTAGAGGTATATTAGCTCTGTCTATCATGAAGTTTTAAACGTCTGTTTGATATACATTATTGTTTTTGTTTTTACAATATTGCCTAGTTTCGTAATAAACTTATCGAGGAGGTTGCATAATTATCCTAAATAAAATGCTATTAAAATTAATTAATTCCCATTTTGTAGGTTGGAAGGTCGTGTGGTGTTCCACACCAGATACTTTATTTTTAACAATAAGTAACGTATTAACAAATACTAAATACTAAAACTTTATCTTTATTAAGAAATCCGTTTACTGTACTTTAGTCTGTACTCAGAGATGGTTTTCAAAGAGGCACTGTATGAACTGGAGCAAGGTATAGATGTAAAGTGAGAAATTAAATAATATAAGGTATGCGGACGACAGGATCACGTTTGCTGATAGCGTGGAAGGATTACAGGAACTACTATGTCGTGTATCTGAAGCTGGCGAAACACTTCACAAATTTAAAGTAGATAAAGAATTTATGTTTGAACTTAAGTTAGTTACTTACCAAGCGGGCAGTTAGATTATATTCTGCCGTCATTCAAGATTCTTATTATTTAGACCAAGGACATTTCACCGAAAAATTTTGACCGTAATAACACCTGCGACTGATAATATGGAATTCAAGTCTTTTTATCAATAATTGTCATGGAAGCCATTTGCAAATTTGGGAAATCTTACTACGAATTCCCACTAACGTAGATGAGTTCAGCCGGCAACCCGCTTATTTTAGTAGGAACCCTGTACTAGTGTGAATCGACCGCGTAATAATACATACACCTACAAACCCATCACGCCATTTCTTCACGAGGCAGGCAGTTCCCATGAACAATATTTCTCTAAATTCCATATGTGGCAGTTACTTGCCAGAAAGATCTTCCAGCGCTGACGCATTATCATTGTAAAAGAAAATTGATACATAACCTAACCGTTAGCCGTCTTGTTGATGACGTCCTAACCATGATTGTTAGTTTACCTTTCGTAATCTATAATTATAATGGCCATTGACGCTTAATTTGAAAATTTTTATAGACCCGTAGGTTTATAGATATCCTGTTTGTCACATTATTGATTTAGTCAAAACTATTTACTTATGGTATAAATTACTAAGGATAATTGGAATAATTTTTTTGTATTTGTATGTTTAGTACGGACTAGTGTATAATTGACAAGTTCATTCATTCACGTTATGTTATTTTGAAGTTCAATATACTTATTTGCCGTTATGGTGTTGATTTATTCTTAGGTGTACCTATGTTTAGTGGTAAGTAACTTTTTTTTATAGCTATTTTTTTATATCCTGATCTTTGGACACCCTTTTTCGCCTTTAAAAAAATTATGGACTGATTCTGATACTTCCATTTATTTCTAAAATCCGTCATCTTCCTTGTCTTAATCGCGGTATTCACTTCATACTCACTTAAAATGTCCCAGAGCTTCTCACTATTTACTAGTTCATAAGATTCTTTTGTACATTTAAACAATTTCACTGCTGCAGGGAAACCGTCTGATCTACGCACATACTTCCTGTAAAAGCTACCTTGGTCATTCTAAACCTTACTCTGTGAAAAATATTTTAAATATTTTACCAGGTGCACCCGATAAACTTATCCCTCTGTAATGTTTACAATCACACTTACTCATTTTATCCCTAAACAGCGGAATCTTACTTGTTTGCTTACTTGTATATTTGGGGGTTTACGTGTTTGCGTGTTTATTTGTCTTTCTAGCCTCTTTTAACCTGAGTTTAATTATCTGCGAATGTGTTTGTTGGCTAATAAATTTGCTTTAAAGTTTACGTGTTCGATATGGTTTGGCGTGTTAATGTTTTTTGGATAGTTTCTTTCTTGGAAAATTTTTGTTTGCATGCTCCTTTGTTTTTATGTTTGACGGGTCTACACGTTCTGTTGCATAGTCGTTTATTTATGTTTTTTTATTTTGATAGTTTCTTTGATTTTTGTTGCTTCCTTACATGCGTATGTGTTTGTTGGTCACTAGTTTTTTCTGCATGCTTTATCTTCCTTGGTATGTTTTCTTGTGTTTGTCTACCTGTTTGTTTGCCTGCTTACATGGTTGTACATTGAGTACCTCGTTTCTTTGTTTGTGTATTTGTATGTTTGCTTTTTTTTTGTTTGTGTTCCTCGGTTTACAAGTTTTGGGTTTGGACATTTACATGATTGCTAGAATCTTTATCTGCTATTAAATTCTTTTTGTGTATTCGTACTTGTTTCGTGCATATTTCAATGTTAGAGAGTTTGTTCGAGTATGTGTATCTGTTGAGTAACTTGTTTATTAGTTTCCTCGTTTTCGAGCTTACTTGTTTGGCGGAAAATTTGTCTAATTGTTTTTTTAATTTGGGTTTGGCGATTTGGAATTGCATGTGTTCGACGCTAGTAGTAGTTTAAAGCTTTGGTTTTTAAAGGATGCCTGTGTCTTGCATGTTTGGAGTATTTGGGAGTTTGTAGATTTACGTTTGTGTATTTTTGAGTACCTCGTTTCTGTGTTTGCGTAAACTTGTTTGCATAGCTAAATTTTTTGTTTGCATGTTTGTATGTTACGGGTTTACGTGTATTTGTGTTTTTAAATGTTTTACAGTCTTTGATATATTTTCTTGTTTGTTGGCTGTTTTGTTTGTTTTGGGGGTTGAGTTTTCTATCACAATACGATAGTATTGGGAGGTATTGTAATCGGTCGGCGAAATTTCGAGTGTAACACTTTAGTTTTTGAGAATTATCGCAAAATAGAAAATAGAAGAAAGTAGATCGCAGCATATTCTTAAAGAGGATTAAATTTCCTTTAAAACGAACTAACATACTTAAAAATTGCTTTACCGTAAGTTGGAAAAATTGGGTTTAAACATGAAAGTTTCAAAATGTACGTCTGTGTCCGTATACGTTCCAGCGCGATAGCGCCAACAAAGATAAGTCGATCATGAAATTTGGTATCCAGGTTTGGATCCATGATCTGAGAGAATATGAACTATTGAGCGAAATCTGTCCAGTCAAAATGGCGGAATTACAGATTTCGACTGTTATAGAGTGTATAAATACGAACGGCTATTCGTAGCAAACCGGAAACTAAGTGAACCACCCTAGAATTTAATATCTACCAAGTTTTTCGTTTGTTCGTGAACCCCTTCGGTAGCGCAGTGGCAGCGCGTTTGGTACTTGTACCGACGGCTTGGGTTCAAGACGCATAATGTACAAGGTTTATTTTTATCTTATCTTATTAGACATTTTAAGGCATTTCTAGCCATTTGAAACGATTTTTGAAAAAAAAATGTTTGCCCTTTGGTCAAAAATTTTCCAATTTTTTTTCATATTTAGACGCTTTGAGCCACTTCTGACCATTTGAGACGATTTTTGAAAAAAAACTCTCCCTCTCCCTCTCCCTCTCCCTCTCCCTCTCCCTCTCCCTCTCCCTCTCCCTCTCCCTCTCCTCCTCTCCTCTCCCTCTCCCTCTCCTCTCCCTCTCCCTCTCCTCTCCCTCTCCCTCTCCTCTCCCTCTCCTCTCCCTCTCCCTCCTCTCCCTCTCTCCTCTCCTCTCCTCTCCTCTCCTCTCCTCTCCTCCCTCTCCCTCTCCCTCTCCCTCTCCTCTCCTCTCCTCTCCTCTCCCTCTCCCTCTCCCTCTCCTCTCCTCTCCCTCTCCCTCTCCCTCCTCTCCCTCTCCCTCTCCTCTCCCTCTCCTCTCCCTCCTCTCCTCCCTCTCCCTCTCCTCTCCCTCCCTCCTCCCTCTCCCTCTCCCTCCCTCCTCTCCTCTCCCTTCTCCTCTCCCTCTCCCTCTCCCTCTCCCTCTCCTCTCTTCCCTCTCCTCTCCTTCTCCCTCTCACTCCCTCTCTCTCCTCCCTCCCTCTCTCAATGTTAAACAAACCACGCTCGACCAAATCAAACAATCACATCAATCTCAATCAATCAACCTCATCAATTTCAATCAATCAAATCATAACTTACAGCTTGCGAAAACTAGCTTACAGTTCAAAAATGCTGACTGGTCCAACTTATAGTTAGCTAAAAGCAGCCACAATTCAATAATCCCAGATTGATTTAACTTACAGCATGCAAAACCAGCTGTCAATTCAGAAAAATAGCAGTCTGATCTAACTTATAGCGTGCAAAGATACAGTCTTCGTATTGGTAAGAATTGCACTAAAGAGGCTATAGTTTATGCGAATGGGCAGGTAGGTAGGGAATTATAATAAGCGTGAGAGAGATAAGGCGTAAAGGTCATTTGATGTATGCAACGAAATGTCTGTCGTCTTCTTTAAGCTAGATTTCGCCTCTACATTATTTTGCATATAAGGTATGTATGTTTGGTTTACCAGAATTACCTCTATCAAAAATGGCCTTAGATTTTATAATCAAGTTAAGTATACTGGTCACTTAGGTCCCTTAGGGAAGATATTAGAGCATGGTTACAGACACAAGAAGCGTGCACTATGCATAAACCTGTAGTGAAGAAATCTACTTGAAACAGGTATATTGTGAGTAAGTTTTTGAGTTATGGCAGGCAGATCTTTTCGCGATTAGAAGTTGGCCGTGCTCGTCTCTTCCGTTTCGTCCGTATCTCTCTCATATCCCTTCTCTCCCTACGTTTCTCTCGCTTCACAGGCACAGCCACAGGTGTAAACACATATACAAACACATCCCGCAGACACACATACACAGGCGCAAGCACAAACACAGACACAAGCGCAAACACGCATCCTCGCAAACGCGAAAACATGCAAAAACACACAAACGCGAAAACATGCAAACACGAAAACACACTAATACAAAAACATGCAAACACACAAACGCGAAAACATGCAAACACAAAAACGCGAAAACACATAAACGCGAAAACATGCAAACACGAAAACACATTAATGCGAAAACATTCAAACATTCAAGCACACAACCGCGAAAACATGTAAACACGAAAACACGTTAACGTGAAAACATACAAACAGGCAAACACGAAACACACAAACATGAAAACACACAAACTGGAAAACGCGGAAATACGTAAACACACAAACATGAAAATATTCATAAACTAGCGAATGCTTTCTGTAATAGAAGTTGATCGTGCTCGCCCCTCTCGTTTCTCGCGTCTCTCTCCTCACCCACGTCTCCTTTGTTTCTCCTCATTTCTCTTGCTCCTTTCGTCTCTCTCTTTCTCGTCCCTTTCGTCTTTTTCGTCTCCCGTCTCTCTAGTTTCTCTCGTCCCACGTTTTACGTTAGGTCAATATACGCACAATATTAGGTTAGAATAATAAATGCACGATTTAGGTTAAGTTAGGTCAATACTCGTACAATATTCGGCTAGATTAATAAACGCACGGTTTAGATTAGCTCAATACTCTCGCGCGAATTATTTTGAATTTAGTCTACCTCTGTTACTCTTTAAATATTTTAATTTTTTCCTAATTTTAGTGTTGTGAAATTAATTAACTTAGTTGTGACTAAATCGTAAAAAATATTTTTCTTGTCGCTTATTTTTATGACTTGAGAAAATATGCTTATTTCAAGATGACAAAAAAAAGTATGGGTGCCATTTAAAAAAAACGAGCTAATTGCCATAGCAACTAAACAAAAGTAGTTATCAATAAACTAAAAAAACTCAAAACATGCATGGTAATGAACCAAACAACTTTTACATTGACAATTTTTTGTAACCTTGCAAATAACAACAAGCCACTATTTTATACTTTATTCCATCCTGTATGTATTATATGAACGTCCTATACCGATACCAAATTGTATAACGATGCATTACTGCAAAATTTCATTAAAAGTTTGATTTTTAAAATAGTTGCTTTGAGTCAGATTCGAATCTACGACCTTCTATCAAATTGATACGAATTTTGTTAGAGGAAGTTAATCCCTTGACTACTTATCTAGTTGCCACTCGAGGAAAATCTTTCTGTATGTGTAAACTTTTATTTAATTTATAATTTAAACGTAATGGAATTTTATAAGAAGCTGACCTATAAAATTATCCTTTTTTATTAATTAATTTTCATCTACATCTAGTAAAATTGTAGAACTCGAATAAGAAGCCAAAAACTAATTAAAGAAATTAGGGTCGAGTCACCCTTATCGTTCAATATTTAGAAAAGGAAAGACAAAATGGAACACGACGTTAAGAATATAAAATTTAATCCCAACTCTGAAATTATGAATTAATAACTATGAGCAAGGAAACAATTTCAAATTGTCAGAATTTTCTTAAATCATTTAGGATTGTTAAGTGGGCGTAAGATTAAAATGTCACATTTGATTTGAATAGTGAAAAGAATTTAAATGTGTTTTATATAATTTTTCGCCTACATATTTTTTAGGTTCTACTTTTTAAATGGTTACATAAGACAATTATATTAAAATGTAACAAAAATAATACTTCTTCCTTAATATTGTGTAATGTAGAATAAAATGAGCTAGAAAATACGAAATTTGACTTACCCTTGTTGATAATTTACTGCGAGAAATGATTTTGGTAAAGACATAGAACGTTGTTGCGCTTCCAGAAGACCACTATTATCATCATCAGCTGGTGCACTACCCGGACGCGTAAGTATAATTTCTTTTATGTGATCGTCTTTTATAATAAGCACTTCATCTAAGGGTGTAGAGGCACCGGAACTTTTAGCATTTTTCGAACTTTTACTAGCGGTACGATCGGAAGTTGTCACCCACACTTCACTGCTCGAAGACGAATTACTCGAATTACCAATTGCTGATGGCGAACGACTTGTACTTTTCGAATTAACGGGTGAAATTTTTCTATCGACACTTAAATCCCGTTTCGATTCATTCGCTTTATTTGGACTTAAACGTTTTTCACGAATTTTGTGATCACTCACGTCACTACGGTTTGGCACAAACGATTCGTTACGTTTTCTTTGCACGTGCAACGCATTTCCGGATTCTGTAGAGATTTTCGTGTTTATTAAACGTTTTTTATATTGCTCTTGATTCGTCCTTTCCATAACGTTTATACCTGAGCGGTTATTATCTGTAACACTTATATCCAATGATCTTTGATGACTGGGATAACTTTGAGAAATCCTCATCATTGGCTGTGATCGATTGTTTAAACTATCACGGTGTGCACAGTGTGGCCAAAAGTCGCACGTATTAGAATTGCAAATATTTGCAGTTTCCGATGTAGGGCTGGTTTTAAATGATTGCTTTGCCGAGGTAGAATTAGGTGTTGTAACACACCTTTGTAACACTTTCTGTCTTTCTCGTGAATTACCTACGTATATTACATCAAAACTATTATTTGTAATAGGTTTAGGACTTTCCTTCAATTTATCTTCCTTCCATTATTGTAACGATGCATTAGAAGTGCTTGAGCGGCAGCGTGACTTCGCGTTCCGTAAAGATATTCAGTTACGATTTCAGCTTCTCTCAGCATACTATCGTCAAGAACATTACTATCTAGTGATTGAACTTTGTTAGGTTGCAAATTATGCCTTTTGGTGCGTTCCGATGTGTTAATTCCCGGTTTAGGCGAGCTTCTATAAGAATCTGGCTGTGGAGATACTCGTAGTTGCATGGATGGATCGCGATAACCGGGAGGTTTTTTATCCGGTAATTGCAAACTGCGAGATCTTCTTACTTTTTGAGCATCGTCAATGGGATTTTTTGCGTTATAGTGTGGTCGTACTGGAGCAGATCTTCTTAATTGTTGTTGAGAGCCGGAAGGTGAACGTGTCGGAAATGCTTCGTTGCTCGATGATGACGAACTACGTGAAGAGCAGTTGGTTTGTTTATTGGTATCGGAACTAGCCGGTGATCTACGAGTATGTTGTCGAAGGACACGGGTACGTCCTGACGGTGATATCTTTTCGCGAGGTCTCAAAGGCTCAATCGGTTGAATGTTACCTGTCGACGAAATAAGACTTACATTCAAAGATGAGCTGTTATTATCTTCCTCATCCGCGTCCTCATATATATCAATCGATGAGTCTGTATTTTCCGAAAGTTTGGGCATAGTGGGTCGGTTTACGCAACTGTCCAAGCTTCTGAACCCCATTGATGATGAGGAGGAAGAGGACGATTCACCGTGACGTTGAAAAAATTGTGTTCGCCGATTATTTGAACTATCCTCTAACGACTTTGCTTGCGGGATTCGTGGATAAAGTGAGGCGGGTCGAGACACAGGTGATGGCGTCAATTTAATTTTATGAGATTGCGAAACTTGCGGTAGAGTTGAGTTACGGTTTAATTTCTTTTCTAAAGGCGGTGATGGTGGTGGACTGATAATGTCACTGTCAACAATCGCATTTGATCGTGGTAAAAACGGTGGCTTCCCAAAAAATGTGCGTGATTTTGATACGTTACTAGATTTTCTGTCTTGAAAGGCGGGTGGTGGAGATATAATTGGAGTAATTGATGGTGGCGATGATTCCTGTAATGGTAATGGTGGAGACGGGCTTTTACTGCACGTTTCTTGCTCCAGCGTGTTTAGCGGTAAATAAACGGGTCTTTGCAATTCACTCCTCCCTCCATTTTGTCTTTTTACCGGCTCACTGTTGTAATGATAGTTAGCGAGTTTTATTCCAGTTCGCCGCGATAATTCTAGAGATCCAGATATTGGATTAGCGTAGGAAGACTTTCTGCTTTCATCAAGAGATCTCTGTTGCACTTGCACCCATCCGGAACGTCCTAAATACACACCATCCACTTCACGATCACACCAACGCACTGGTGATAATTCACGGCTACACGTACCTTTTATATATAAATCACCCGAATTTCCTGTTCTAGACGTTTCGGTAAAGAAACGAGAGGAATCTTCCCATTTATAACTCTGATTTCCCAATGATTGATGTTTAGTTAATGGCGGTATACTGCGTCCTGACGAATATGGACGTGAACCTCCTCCAGGTGCAAACATTGTTGTTGGGCTCGTTTCCCATGGTTCAGATGTACTTCGAAGATGCAGAATCGACACGTTAGGACCTCTAAAAAAATGAAATAAGAGTTGTAATAATAAACCAAGCTTCCTTATTAGGAACGACCTCGATTGATTGAACGTTTAACGACTATGATTTTTAACATATTTTTTTAAATGATCTGCGAAATAATGCATGAAAATGCAAGATTAAATAAATAAAATGTGCGTCATTGTATATTACCTACTTAAGCCTACGCGAAAAATATGTGGACAATGAACTTCGTTAAGTTGTAGGTTTAGGCTCCTTTTATAACACAAATCCCCCGTCTTTATATTCCTACACAGTTAAAAGAATTTTTCTATAAAAAAATGTGCAAACAGAAATTGTTAATTACTTTAATTTTATATAAAAAGCAATCGTGAGGGAATCCCAAAGAAAATTTTTAAATCCAGGGTGTTGATTAGAGACGTGTTAAACGTAATTTCTGCAAACATCCAATCTCTTTAAACTAAAATTAATTAATCAAGATAGATTCATTGTATCACAATATCATAGCATCAGGTTTATTATATTTCATCCAAATCTAATTTCTAACGCGCTTCTGATAAACGAATTCTGATTAGATTAAATCCAACAACGAAGATAATTGAATATAAATATTCAACCGTAATGCTTTACTTGTATTCTGTCACTCTTCAATAGTCAATAACACGCACTCTCACTTTCAGAATAAAAAACTCACCTTGTAGCTGCCATGTCAAGTTCTGCGGCAGGACTAATTCGAGTGCTAGAGGATACTTGGTGGACTGGTTCTTCGACAGCCACCCACCTCCTTGCAGACGCCACGGGCTCCGAACTTCGTGAATTCGTAGATGCCAAACCCACTGATGGAGTGCGAGCTGGTCCAAGTGCACTATCGATACTTCTCTATAAATTAATTCATTAGTTAGCTTAATTTACATAATATTCCAATTATACTATAATTCTAGGCTTTGAAAATTAATGAATCGTTCATCGTACATAATAAATTTACTAAAATTACATTATTGTGAAACTTCATTAATATGAAAAAATGCAGCGTTAAAATATTCGGTATTAACACTGCCATTACTACATCGGAAGTTAAATTAAAAAAGTATGTCAGTGAATCTAACAAAAAATTATTTTTTATTATGGTTAAATTATGAAATTAAAAATTATGTCGTAAAATTGAGTTATTAAAATTTTATGTTATGGTGTTATGTATTTAGCATTAATACAAAGGAATCTAGCAAGACCGGCATAACCACAATCGTAACCATGACAAAAACGATCTGTCACAATAAAACATGTTAATTATACTTTTTATATACAGGGTGACCCAAACTCGATGGCCAAAACGAAAACAGCTGATTCCTCTGGCCAAAAGGAACAAAAAATTGTTAATACAGGGTGTGTCTATAATAATAATATATAATAATAATAATAAATAAAGATAATGATAATAATCAAACCAGTAAAAGGCTCTTTAATTGAAATAGGCGCGAAATAACGTTTTAGGATTGCTACAGTATTCACGAAAAATACGGCTCTATTAAACTCATGTGAGTGTTAAAACTTTAACTAAAAAAAAAAAAAAAAATTATAAACCAAACGTAAACCTTTTGTTTAAGGAGTGGACTCGAACAGGTATACATTGTTGCAATAACGGTGAATTCATAGAGAACTAATAAATATTTATTTAAGTATCACGTGCTCGCGACAATAATAAAACTGACTTGATAAATAAAAGTAAATAACATGGAAGTAACTATAACTCGAAAAGCAAAAAAAAAGAGAATAAAAAATAAAATAAATAAAATAAAAATAAAATAAATAAATAATAATTGAATCGTTCGGTCGCTAATAAATACCAGCAAGTCCGGTGAGGGCGCGAAACCAGGAATCGCGTATAGAGCAGTATGGTTGAAACGCGTGGTGTGATTGAAAGGTAGGTAAGATGGAAAAAAATGTACATGTATATGTACATTTGTGAGATTCATACAGTAAGTATACGATCTGTTATTTTTATCTATTTATTATGTCGTGACAGTAGACATAACTGTTCGGTAGGAGCACGATACCGTTAGTATGTAATGCTACATCGTCCGGGGCACGATTTGGCCTGCAACCGGTCTGCTCTCTATGATATCACTCAAGAGAACAATACAAATGCCTCGGATCGACCTGGCTGCAAGGGGCGGTCAACGTCGAAACAAACAGGCCCCGTTGCTGACCACTGTGCAAGGAATGAACGGCGAGTCGGTATGTGGAATGTTAGAGGTATGCATGGTAAAGAATTTGAAATTTCGAATGTAATGTATGAAAGACACCTTGATATTCTGTGTGTATCGGAGACAAAGCACAAAGGAAAGGATGCTGTGGAGATGGAGGATGGCAGCCTAGCACTATGGTCAGGAGTTGAGACGGAAGTGCATGGCGCAAAAGGAGTTGGGGTGATCATAAGTGAACGAGCGAAAAGATGTGTTAAACAGTACGAATTGGTCTCTCCCCGGGTAATATGGGTTAGAATGAAAGTGGAGTTTCGAAGAATTTTTCTTATTGCATGCTATGCACCGGTGAATGGAGAAAGAGACCAGGAGCGTGAGAAATTCTGGAATGAAGTGGAGAACGTGTTGAACGTATGTAAGCCAAACGAAAGAGTGATTATATAAGGGGATATGAGCGGATGGGTGGGTGTACAGAGAGAACATAGTGAACGCGTTCTAGGAAAGTTCGGAGACCAAAGAATCAATGAGAATGGTGAACACCTGCTGAACATCTGTGTGGAGAGAAGCCTGTTTGTATCCAATACGTGGTTTAAACATAAAAATGTGAATAAGTATACATGTCAAAGAGGTGAATCTAAAAGTATGATAGACTTGATAGTGTATGATGAACGGCTTAGAAACCTGGTGAAAGACACAAAAGTAATGCGCGGAGCGGAGGTGGATCGGACCACTTTTGGTTATATCGAGAGTGTGTCTAGGGAAAAGTGGGTGTGGAGAAGGAAAGCAAACGTAGTGGGAACGTCCAGAATTAGGGTTGATAAACTAGTGGATAATGGTGCGAGAATGAAATACGCAGATGCTGTCAATAAAGAGTTGAATGTGAATGAAGCAGTGTGGAACGAACAAATAAAAGGCACTGACGTTGAAAGTGCATGGATAAGCTTGAAAAACTCTGTTGTCAACTGTGCCATGCGAATATGTGGAAGAGTGATTGTAGGTAGACAGAAAAATGTGCTTGGTGGAATGAGTCGGTAAAAAGGCAGTAAGTAAGAAAAAGATGCGTACATGGCAATGATTGCTGCAAAAATGAGACTGAGAAGAAACGATTGTATGAGGTGTACAGATTAAGAAATAAAGAAGCGAAGGAGGCAGTGAGAATAAGTAAAGAGGAAGTGATGGCTGTGGAAGGAGAGAAAATGCAGAATGATTTTGAGGGAAACAAAAAACTCTTCTGGAAATGGGTCAAAAATACAAAACGTGGCCCAAAACAGAACGCTGCAGGAGTGATGAATGATAGAAACGAAATAGTATGGGACGATTGTGAAGTGATGGAAATGCTGGCAAGAGTATTTCGGAAAGCTGTACAGTAGTGAGGAACGTAAGACTGAAGGGTTAAATAAGGAGAATATAGAAGAAAGGATGAATGAAACTGAGAAGGATATTGGAATAATTGAGGTAGAGAAAACGGTAGGAAGGTTGAAAACGGCAAGGGAGCAGGCATAGATGAAATCACTGGTGAAATGCTCAAGTATGGTGGTACAAAGCTTATACGAAGATTGCGTGAATTATTCAATGTATGCCTTACGTGTGGAAAAGTGCCGAGTGATTGGAAAAGCGCGATCATTGTACCATTGTATAAAGGTAAGGGGAACAAGAGTGATTGTAAGAACTACAGAGGAATAAGCTTGCTCAGCGTGCCCTGGTAAAGTATTTGGAAGAATACTGATTGATAGAGTACGAGAAACTACACAATCTAAGATGTGGGATGTGCAAGGTGGCTTCATGCCGGGAGAGGATGTGTCGATCAGATGGTTGCTCTCCAGCAGGTGATCGAAAAGTGTTTAAAGGTAAAAGGAAGTTGTACTGTCGTTTGTAGATCTGGAGAAAGCTTATGACAGAGTGAATAGAGAGAATCTGTGTGAAATATTAAATGAATATGGCGTAAATAAAGGTCTAATAAATGGAATAAGGGCAGTATACAACGGTAGTCGGACATGTGTTAGGGTGAGAGGAGTGTGAGTGAATACTTTAATATTGAGTAAGGAGTGCGACAAGGCAGTGTGATGTCATAGTAGTTGGTCAATGTATACATGGATAAATGTCTTAGACAAGCATGTACCGATACAAATGGTGTAATGGTTGGTGACGTAAATGTACGACTCCTGGTGTATGCAGATGACACAGTCTTATTAAGTGACAGTGCGGATGAGCTGCAAACCGCTCTGAGGAAGTTTGATACAGTCTGTGAGAGCATGGACCTAAAGGTAAACGCGAACAAAACTAAGATTGTGGTGTTCAATCGGGAAGGTAAAAGGAGAGTAGAGTATTTACTCTGCAAGATGAAATCGTGGAGCAAGTGGACGAGCTGGTATATCTCGGTAGAATGTTTACTGCAGATGGTACAATTGAGAGCGAGATTGGACGAAGGGTCAATGCTGGAAGGAAAGTGATTGGAAGTATGTGGACGATAATGAGAAATGAAAGCATGAGCCTAGCTGCGAAACGAGCAATCTATAATGGCGTATTCGTCCCACAGTACTGTATGGAAGTGAGACATGGGTATGTCAAAAAAGCACGAAAGAAAATAAATGCTGTGGGTATGAGATTTCTGAGAAGCGCATGTGGTAAAACGAGAAGGGACAAGATAAAAATGAATGCATAATGAGGAGTGTGGTGAGGAAAAGACGATGATGGATAGATATAAAAGTTGTACATTACGTTGGTTTGGTCACATTGAGAGAATGAATAACAAGATTAACGAAACAAATATATGTGGGTGACGTTAGGGAAAGGCTGGCCTGGTAGGCCGCGTAAAACTTGGCTGAATGTAGTAGAATCTTTGATAAAGGAAAGAAAGATAAGGAGTTCTAAAAACAAAAGGGCATGTCAGAGCTAAACTGTGTAGAACTGAACGGGTATCGGATTAACAAGGAGGATTGTCAATATAGGTTCTATTGTGCTTGAAAGCTAGCTGTTGACTTATTGTACGTGACAAAGAAAGATGGATATATTATGAATAATGCCTCTATTTCTGCCGAACAAAAGCGTTTGCAACTTTCACATAATGAAGAATGAATCAGATGCAGGTAGAATAGAAATTCAATGGTATAATAAAATGCCAGTGGTTCTCAACACTGCTTTAACATTATATAATTTGTGAAGAAATGCAACTTTTGTATAATAAAAATAATAATCGATTACTAATTACCTATAAGTAATTTCAATTGACACCTTTCACTTATACTTATAACAACAATAACAAATACATTTTTATTATAGTTAGTAAATATTAATTAAATTACAAAGATATACTTTTATAATTAAATGTAAAAATTATAATTGTCATTCGGTTTTATTTATACCTATATGTACCTACTAAATGGTATAATAATCTATTATTAATTACTTATTGTTACAGTATTGCATATTTATTTGGATTCTTTTGTAATTGAGTACGCTAAAACGTCATTACCATACTTAGGTATACAATGAACTTTCTAAATGTAAATTGAAATACCTATACTTAATCGAATATTCATTATTATGAATGGCTTTTATAAATGTTTATTATAAAAACTTGCATTCTTCCATAAATTTTAAATGTAATGTTAAAGCAGTGTTGAGAACCACTGGCATTTTATTATACCTATTGAATTTCTATTCTACCTGCATCTGATTCTATTGCCTTGTCATTATGTGTAAAGTTGCAAACGCTTTGTTCGGCAGAAATAGAGGCATTATTCATAATATATCCATCTTTCTTTGTCACGTACAATAAGTAGACAGCAAAGCATTAAGGCGGTTTCAATAATAGAACCATATATTGACAATCCTCCTTGTTAATCGATACGTTCAGTTCTACCGGACAGGCTTATGTATGAATCTTGCGGAAGCTAGGAGGTATGTAGAGATAGGAAAGCATGGCGAAAGATTGTGAATGAAAAATAAATAAGAGGCAGGGATTGTTTTGCCTACCCCGCAAGGGAATGGCGTGAAGGTTGAGTTAAGTTAAGTTAAGTCTATTGTTGATGGTTTCCAAGATGTTAACTTTTTTTAAATTTTTTCTATTTCGTGGACTTATTTTTTAAATCACGCTGTATCTTCCAAACTAGAAGAGTTACAAGAAAACACATTAGGAGAAATTTGTGAAAGATGAAATTGCCTTAAAAAATATTAAATTCATTCGAGACAAACTCATCATTCAACATTTTTAATGACATAATGAATTCAGAAATGATCTTCTTTCAAATCCCAAGACAAATTTCCAAGAGGAATATTTTTCTAATAGAGATGGATTTGATACATGGCCGATAAAGGAAAAACTTCCTTTTTTCATAAGCTTCATAACGATATGAAAAAAAACTTATGGTTCACGTACTAATTACTGAATTGTGACAGGAATACATCTCAGGAAAAACTTTTAGAGCATAAACTTACCTTCAAAAATATGGTAGAGTAGATGAGAATTGACGATTTGTCCCTCAGTTTTCAATCAATCTGTACATTTACGGCAAGAAATACGTCTCCGTTACTGATATCTTTTCATCAACGTAGCAACGACTTGACATTAGGTAGTAAGTTAGTTGTCAAAATTTGTTTGCTATTACAGTTTAGCTGATTTCAATACGAGTTCTTTCTGTTGTAGTGATATTGTAATTTAGTTTTTGAGTCGTTCTTGTTCTTGTTCTTGTTATTATTATTGTTCTTGTTCGTGTTCGTGTTTTCCTTCCTGAGTCATGTTTTCAAATGAAGAATGTGCCGATATTCATTATTATTATGGTGTTGCCCAAGGGAATGCGAATGAGACTGCTAGACTGTATGCAGCTGCTTTCCCAAGCAGAATTCATCCAGAAAGGAGAGTTTTCTCTAGAGTATACACTGCTCTAAAAGAGAGAGGATCTTTTAGGATCCTAAGAGATCAAGAGTAATTTCATAATGTTGAGAGGATTGACGACGTAATCCAGCATTTCGAAGCAAATCCTGAGACTAGCTTGCGGCGGGGAATAAATTTAAAAGCAGTCTTATTTTAACCTATGAATAGGGTAGTGATAATGGCCATCTTGTTTAACGTTTTGAAAGTATAATTTTTCTCATATAAAATAAATTGTGATTTATGCATTCATACACGAGGTTGGTAACTAAATCAGCAGACTGTTGCTGCTATCGGCCAACCGCGAGCCCGTTGCGTCAGGTTTCAACATACCTGTTTGTTGATATCTTCCCTAACATGAACTCGATAGGAGTGGTTGTGCGACACTCAGTCTCGCTAAAGCAATCGCCAGTGTAAGTTCTTGCACTAGCCTTTCGTCGAAACTCCAAGTTTCTAGTCAAGGTCCTGTCTACCCTTCATGAAAAAATTAGAACATGAAAATCTGTGGAAGAACAATTCTTAGATGCTTCACAAGGATAATGCACCAGTTCATTACGCATTATCTGTGCTGCCCATGACTACACCTTTTATTTCCTAAAGTAAAATCCGAGCTAAAGGACACAAGTATAGAGTGTAGACACAGTTAACGCAACAGCGACGGAGGTACTTAACAGCCTAACAGCGACCTTTTGACACTGCTTTCAACAATAGAAGATTCGTTTAAAGCAATGTCGAGATCGGCAAGGAGAGAGTATTGAAGGAGATTAGGTTTCGTGAAAGAATGGGAATGGGAAAGCCTTACCTGTGCAAGAACAATTTTTGGATGCTTCACCAAGACAGTGCACCAGCTCATTTCGCGTTGCCTGAAAAGGTGTTTTTCGCGAAAGACAGAATCACAGTATTGGACCACCCACCGCACTTGCCTGACCTTGTCCTCTATGACTACTTTTTATTTCCTAAAGTAAAATCCGAGCTTAAGGACACAAGGGGGCGACGGAGGTACTCAACGAAGGAAGATTCGTATAATGCAATGTAGAGATCGGAGGAGAGCATATTGAAGGAGATTATGTTTCGTGAAAGAATGAGAATGGGAAGGTCTGATCTGTGGAAGAACAATTTTTGGATGATTAACCAAGACAATAAACCAGCTGATTTCGCGTTGCCTGAAACGGTGTTTTTCACGAAACAAATAATCACAGTGTTGGACCACCCACCGCACTCGTCTGAACTTGTCCCCTGTGACTACTTTTTATTTCCTAAGGGGGCAATAGATTAGCGAGTAGACGCAGTTAAAATGACAGCGACAAAGGCAATCAACATCCTAACAGAAGCAGACTTTCAGCACTGCTTCCGACAATGGAAGATTAGTATGGACCACTGCAGAGATCGTCAAGGAGAATATATTGCATATAACAATGTTTTGTAGCACCAATCCGGTTACGTAATTGTTACAATCCAATAACCCTTAATACGTCGTATTCTCTAAGGCGTTTCCGACAAGATTCCTTAAAATACAAACCACACATTATACGAAGAATTTGTTTTTGTATTATTAAAATTCTATTCAAATTAGTTTGGCTTGTGCTGTCCCAGAACAGAATACCAAAACTCACTCTTGACACAAACATTTTAAGCTAAATGGTCCTAAGTACGAACTGATTTACTATACGGTTAACAACTCTGACACTGCAACAGATATTATTTAGTTTATTTACTAATTTATTAACATGACATGAGCAATCTAGGTATTCATCGTTGATAATTCCCAAAAATTTTGTGCAATTCGACAATGTTTTTAGTAATTTTCTTAAAGGTGTATGTTAAAAGAACTCGCTTTGGGATTAGTTTTAAAATAAACGTATTGAGATTTATCTGTGTTATCTAGTATTTAAGAATGTGTCATCTGCATCATTTATTAAGGTATATCCATCGTAACCAATAACATCGGATACATCGTTAAAATAAATGAAAAAACAGGGGTCTGATAACACTATCTTGAGGAACACCCTTTTCAAGCGTGACAACTTTCGGGTAATGGCTCTTACCGTTTACTAAGAGTTTAACATGTGCTAGTTTTTTTTAAATGTGACTTAATTAAATTAAGCGGCGTTCCTCTAATTCAGTATTTTGTAATTCATTTAACAATATGGTTTACGCAGTCATACGCTGTACATAAGTCCAGAAAGACTCCCAATGGCAATTACGTGTAAATTGTGTTGGGTTGAACGCACGTATGGGAAATTTGCGAACGTTTCGTATTAGTATTAATACCGAACTACGGAAATAAAATTGTCCACTTAAAAATAATAAATGCAAAAGCAAGCCCTAAATTAAATAAATATTAAACGTTAAATATTGATAAGGCATCGTCTACAGGAATACAAATATTTAACCCCAAACATATTTTGTAATGTATTATAAGTTTTGTTATGAACGAATAAGTTCAAAGATAAATATGTAATTAAAATTATTATTAATCAAATCCTACTGAGGTGAACTTTTTATTTATGTATTTAATAAAATTAATAATATTTTAATATTATGTAATGAGTTTCATAAAAAAAGTAATCTCAAATATCTTTTGTGTTTTAAATAAAGTTATTTTCATGATAAACCAACCCAAAAGATTTAAAAGATCACATCTTTCAATGCGAATGCCGATTTTCTTTTATTATTTCTCAATTAAAATATGACAAATGTCGTTTATATTTATTAGCAAAATAGTTAAGACATACACCGTTAGCACTAATCAATTAATTGATGTAAAAATTATATTCTATATAATAGAAATTTGACGGTAAAATGCGCCTTTGTGGATAGATTTTATTTAAAAGAGAATAGGCACATGCCAATATCAAAGAAATTAACACATTTTCGTCATCCAAGACTACCGTTAAGTATAAATAAATGTATTGCAGATGCTACGAGAAACAATACGGAGAACTCTTAAGGCTGACGGAAGACGTGCGTATCACGTGACGGGAGTTCAAGAACTTTTAGATGGAGATCTAGGTCGGCGGATTGAGTTTTGCCAATGGTATCTCAATTCAGTTAGGAATGAGATTTCCAAAAAGCAATCTTGTGGACGGATGAGGCCACCTTTACAAGGTCAGGCATCTTCGATATCCATAACACGCACGTCTGGGCACATGAGAAACCACATACTATGAGACCAAATAGCTTTCAACACCAGTTCAAAGTTAATGTTTGGGTTGGTTTACTCAACAATCAACTTATTGGTCCATATATTCTGCCAGATAGAGTCAATTCAGTGAATTTTTGAATTGTTCAAGAAAACCTCCTGAATTGATGGAGAGGTTTCATTGGCAACAAGAGCAGATATTGGGTTCAACTTGATGGTTGTCCTGCCCACTACGGAAGAGGTGTGAGAGATTGGCTAAACGAACATTATCCCCAACGTTGGATTGGAATAGGTGGTACAGTGGCGTGGCCTCCAAGATCTCACCCTCTTTCTGGATGAATTTTCTTGGGAAAGCAGCTGCATAGTCTAGCAGCCTCACTCGCATTCCTTGGGCAACACCTAATAATAATGAATATCGGCATATTCTTCATTTGAAAACATGACTCAGGAAGGAAAACACGAACACGAACAATAACAATAATAATAACAAGTACAAGAACGACTCAAAAACTAAATTACAATATCACTACAACAGAAAGAACTCGTATTGAAATCAGCAAAACTGTAATAGCAAAAAAATTTTGACAACTAACTTACACCTAATGTCAAGTCGTTTCTACGGTGATGAAAAGATATCAGTAAAGGAGACGTATTTCTTGCCGTAAATGTACAGATTGATTGAAAAGTGAGGGACAAATCGTCAATTCTCATTTACTCCACCATATTTTTGAAGGTAATTTTATGCTCTAAAAGTTTTTCCTGAGGTGTATTCCAGTAACAATTCAGTAATTAGTACATCAACCATAAGTTTTTTCACATCGTTGTGAAGCTTATGGAAAAGGAAGTTTTCCTTTATCGGCCATGTATCAAATCCATCTGTATTGGAAAAATATTCCTCTTGGAAATTTGTCTTGGGATTTGAAAAAAAATCATTTCTGAATTCATTATGTCATTAAAATGTTGAATGATGAGTTTGTCTCGAATGAATTCAATATTCTTTAAGGCAATTTCATCTTCTACAAATTTCTCATAATGTGTTTTCTTGTAACTCTTCTAGTTTGGAAGATACAGCGTGATTTAAAAAATAAGTCCACGAAATAGAAAAAATTAAAAAAAAGTTAACATCTTGGAAACCATCAACAATAGACACACCCTGTATTAACAATTTTTTGTTCATTTTGGCCAGAGGAATCAGCTGTTTTCGTTTTGGCCATCGAGTTTGGGTCACCCTGTATAATAAACAATTCAAAAAAATAAAATGGGTATAAGCGCAATTTAGGCGTCACCTTGCAAAATATTTTGTAGTACCCAAAAAACCATTACTAAACGTGTAAAATTTCTTGGAGTTTTAAAGTACAATCTAGCTTTTAAAAACAAACTTTTATTAACGTATAAAATTTAAACATTGGAATAAAATTACAATAAAACTTTGTCAAACCCAAAACTTTAAACGAAACAATGCTGCTTGTACATGTTTCAGCACTTACAATGCTCTGCCATTATAAAAGCGTTCTACAAAAAAAAACTTGGATATTTAAAAATACATATTTGAATACTATTTTAGGATGCACTTTCAAATACAGTCTGTTAATTTATAATACTGAAAATTTTTAACTTTCTTCACTTATAATAATATGCAATAAAGTAATAATAATAATAATAATTTTATTCGTGCAGAGTATCTACTGATATTTATACATGTCGAAGGAACAGTAAAAACATACATCAATTTTGCATACACATTTCAAGTAACATTAACATTTAAAACTCCTTAAGTTGTACATTGATTTTCAATCAGAAACATCTTAATTACTTTTTAAAACTTGCCATGGGTAAATTCCTAACAATCTGAGGTAACGCATCTAATGGACCAGAAATTAATGCCATTTAACGATTTTGATAATCTAAAAAAAGGCGTGTTTAGTTGATCTTTATAACGAGTATCATGAGGGTGTATCTCATTTCTTGTGTCATAGCAGGTGTAGTTAAGTTTAACGTAACATAAACAGTGATATACATACAATGAGCAAAAGGACATTAAACGAAGGTCCCTAAACGCCTGCTTGCAATCAGCTTTATATGGTAGACTGGATAAAATGCGTATAGCTCTTCTCTGCAACAAAGACTTTACTGTGCACGGTGCATGGCTCCATGTGATGATGCCATATAAAATATGTGTTTGAAATAGAGAAAAATAGGCAATCCTCAAAACATTAGAAGAAACAGAATTTGCTAAATTGCGCAAAGCATAAATATTAATTGATAGTTTGCGAGTCAGGTGGTCAATGTGAACATTAAAATTTAGTTTAGTGTCCATACGAATACCTAAAATTTACCAACATTAGAGTAGTTATTAAAATCGTTAAGTGACCTTAAGGTATATATGCAGTTCTGAGTTTTATCTCTATTCAAAACCATATCATTGCAGTTAAACTATACTTCTGCTTGATTAACAAGTTCATTACACGTACTAACGGCAGTATTTACTTCAAGGTGGGAGGCAGTAATCGTCGTGTCGTCAGCGAACAAAATTGATATAAATTATTTCCATTTCTTAAGTAATCAGGCAAATCATTTATGTAAACTAGAAACAGTAACAGACCCAGGATAGATCCCTGAGGTACACCACGTTCTAGATGGAGAAAAGTAGAGATATCGTTACCAATTCTGACTGTCTGGGTCCTACTTGTTAGATATGATTTAATAAGACTGAGACTAGTGTTATCTGGCCCATACTTTTCTAGTTTTGATAATAGAACGTTGTGACTAACACAGTCAAATGCACAGAAAGCAGAGGTAGAGAATTTACCTTCTTCAAAACAAGTAATAGTATAATCAATAAACGTCATGAGAGCTCCGCCAGTCCGTTACTGGTTCTAAAACCAAATTGGTTCTTGAAGAAAAGTTCATTTTTTTCACAGTATCTTCTAAGGCGAGTTTCAATGATACGTTCAATGACCTTCGAGAAAGTCGGGAGAATTGAAATAGGCCGATAATTCGACATGGCACCTATATCTCCGTTCTTATAAAATGGGGTGACTAGGGCAGTTTTCAGGGTGTCAGGAACACGCCAGTATTAAAACAATCATTTATTAAGGATGTTAATGGGCGAACGAAACTATTAATATTTCTTTAATAGGTATGAATTAAAAGATAAGATAAGATTGTATGACATCTCTGACTTCATTGAAGGTAACGTACGTGAAGGTAACTAATACGTAGAAGTAGAAGACCGAACCTTGGCGCCATCATGGATTTTCTGGGAAAACCCACCTTTCACATTTTTATACGCCCACGTGGGATCGTATTTTTCACCCCTATGGTTTCTTTTCAGGCTTTTTAACCCTAATTTTTACACACCCACGTGTAGACCGTATTTTCCACCCTTATGGTTTCTTTTCGAAGGCCCTTTTCAACCCTAATTATTTTTACTCGCTCACGTGTAGGACGTGTTTTTCACCCCTATTTTATGACAGCTCACGTATAGGATGCGTATTTTTACCCTCTGGTTTCTTTTCGAGGTCAACCCTAATTAGAGCCTTTTTGTACTTGCACACGTGAGGGTAGATGTAGGGTTGGTCTTAGTGCTGGGGCTGGACCTGGAGCTGGGTCTTGGAGTCGGGCTGGAACTGGTCTTGGACTTGGGCTAAGTCTTAGGGTTGATCTTGGACCTGATGAGGTTAGCATTCTGATTGAAAAGCATGTTATTTAGTCTATTTAAACGAGGTTAATGGTAGAATATCTGTTAGTATCGTTTAGCGATTCAAGATGGAAGGTCAGTTTAAGTACCCCTTTTCGGCGATAGTTGCGGGTCCGTTGGGTTGTGGGAAATCGTATTTTATCGTTTATTTTCTAAAAATATCGAAACCGCCTGCGATACAGCTTTTGAAAAAATTATCTGGTTTTACAGTGAGTAGCAGCCTTACCTGATATGGAACAGTTTGACGAGGAAAACCTGTCTTAATAATAATTGATGATCTAATGCGCGAAACTAACGGCTCTGTGGTTGATATTTTTACAAAGGGTTGTCATCATCGAAATCTAAGTGTGTTTTCTTAACGCAGAACATATTTCATCAAGGACGTGGACAGCGGGATATTTCTCTCAACGCACATTACATAATTTTGTTTAAGAACCCACGTGACAGCTCAGATACAGCATTTAGCAAGACAGATTTCGCCGGACAACCCAAAATTTTTAGAAGCCTCGTACCAAGATGTTACTTCAAGCCCGCACGGATATTTATTGTTCATTTAAAACAGAATACACCGGATGTGCTACGTTATAGAACAAAAATATTCGGACCTCAAGGTATCTGCCAGGTATATCTAGCGAAAAAGGGTTTAAGTCACAGTCATAAAGATTACATCATATATGATAGCTGAAGTTTTAAGCGAGAACACTGATATCCTGCTGCATTAGCCAAATTAAGTAAAAGTCAACCTGACGCTTTATTGAAATGTTTGGATAGTAAGCAGGTAGAGTATATTTGCGAGTGTGCACATAACATTTTAAAAGGTCGTGTACCTCTGTCAGCTGATCAGAAGCAGCGAATCTCTCAACATAAGTATACTTTAAGACGCTTGGCACAGAGAGTGAATCTATAAAAAGAAGAAACACTGTCTTGTACAGAAAGGTGGTGAATTTCTACCACTCCTGTTAGGACCATTACTCGGCGGAATTCTGGGTAATCTGTTTCAATAACCATGGACCACATTCTGAAGAAGATGATTATTCTACTGATGGAGTTTATACAGCGCTTACAGGCACCAGATGTTACACAAAATAACATTTTAACGCAGCTGGGCAACGATATGGATAAAGTTTTAAAACTAAAATGACCGACCATGACAAATGGCTGCAGTACAACCAAGTTCTTCAAAGGTATCTACACTTTTCCAATCAGTTACATTAGCCCACCAGTATAACAACCAGCGGTGACGCTGTTGCTGATGATATTAGAGATTTACCGCAACGCAAAGGTCTGACAAACGACGAGATAGTATCAACGCTGCCGCCTTCATATAAGAGAAAAGGCGAGGATTTGTTACGTATACTAAATACGAGCAGCGATGTTTTTGGGATAAAAGGTACTGTCACAATAAAAGGCGAGATCATACCACATTCCAACATTATCGATCTGGTTCACGAGACGTTAAGAAAACGAAAATTACAAACCCGCGCGGTTGGCGTCAGTTTGCGACGTACATTAAAGAGATAAATACACCACGACAGTTTATCGGAAATACGCAAAGGCATGATGTTTCTGTATCACCCAGCGTTGAACGGACCCTCAGATTATAGGTGAGAATTACGATGCTGATAGTGAAACGCGGAAAACACTGAGAAGAATCTCTCAAAGAAGAAGAGGACTTTCATTAGATTGGGATTTGTGACGGCCATAACATGGATACGATAATAAAAATGTCGCAGAATATTTTCTACGCGATAACGAGAAGATCATTTATAATGAAGATGGCTGGTACGTGATACGATTCGCTTCGGAAAATTATGCCAACATAGAAGAAATTATCAGCGAACTAAATAAACATGTACTAATAAGTAAACTGTTAACTATCGAATAACATAATTTGAAAACATCGAGATTAATATAAAACAGATACGTGCAGCAATGCCATTTGAGTTTGGAACGTCGTGTCTGAAGCTACACTTTAAGAAAGTACAATAATGGTTTGCCCTTATCAGCAATATTACATAAATCAGGGAGGTAACGGTATCGGGTCTATCTACAGAGGTGCGCCATATCACCGTGGTCATGGAATAGGAGCTGGTTAGGTGGTATATTTAGAAGTATAATACCGCTATGTCTGCAAACGCTTGTACGCACTGGAATTTAGTTAGAAACGGCTCCCTTCGGCTAGAAGTCGGGTTTGAAGAAGCGCTCACCGTAACCGTTAAATATTTGGTGTATGCAAAATTCGATAACGTGATCGAGATCGATAAACATCGGAACATCGTTGTGGATTTTAGCTGTTAAAAGTGGTAGCTCTAACCTGCAAGCTTCAGTGTACAGCAGCAGCCGAAAGAATATGGATGCATACTTGAATGTACAAGGCTTAGTGGTGTTAACAAAGAATTCATACCGAAAGAAATTGCCGTGGTTACAGATCATGGTCGTTTATCGTTGATGCTAATAAAACCACCTCGAGGTTACTTTATATCAGGATCCATGTCACGACAGATAAAATTTATGGAGGATAATTATCATGGGCTGAAATGGTGGTCAGGTCATGCACATTACAACAATTTCCGTGAGGAGTTCATGAGAGTGTTGCTCCATTTAACAAAATTCACGTTAAGGCCAGTGAAAACAACAGTTTTTAAGGTTTCTTAACAAACCAATAGTAAACCTGGAGGAGACTGGTTGCCCATCGATTAAACAGTTGAAAAGGAAGCAAAAGCATATAGCTGTTTATACCATAACATCACTGAGCCTATGTGTGCACTGGAAAACGCCTTACTACTGAAGACTGGACGCATACCAATTCCAAAGATGTATGCGGTACAAGTGTTGAGATGCTTGAGACTGATCCCCAGCCACAAGAAGAATGTGTTTCGGCTTGTATGTGCTTCTAATCAACTACCGAGATACGCACCTAGACCGTGTGCAATTATCGTAAACACGGATCCTGCAAACAAACCAGGTCAGCATTGGACCGCTATCTACATTGACGAGAATGGTAACGGAGAGTATTTTGATTCCTTTGGACAAGCACCGCAAGGATACCATCTACGTTTCCTAGAGAAGAATTCCAGATGCTTCGTATACAATGAAACAATACTGTAAGACTATCATTCCGATGTGTACGGACTTTATACGTTAATGTTTCTATATTTTAGATTCCATAGTTTATCAATGATTGATTCTGTAAAAACTTTTTAGTGCATGTTTAATTGTAAATGACGAGATAATCAAATTATTGTGTAACGCCTGTTACCCAACCCTTCTATTCTGATAAATAAAGCTATTTTTATTACTTTACTTTTTAATTAAGAGTTGCGCAATACCTACTGTTTTCTTTCTTCTTTCTTTTAATTCAGCTTGTGTGTTTTTAAAAATTGTTTTAAGAGAAAGGTAAATACGAGTTGCAGTAAGTGTGATAAAGATAATGAGGTTGTTTGTATATTTACACTATGGGAAATCAATAGCTAGTTTTAAATCAACTATTCACAAAACGTAAAAACGTAGAAAGTTGTTTTTAGTTTAATTAGACGAGCAACACAAAGCAGTGACTATCACTCGTGAAGCAGTCGCTCAAAAACGTCCTTTGTGCACAGAGCTGGTAAGTGTGCTTTTAACCCTTTATCTTATTTACTTGTACAGATTTTCATTCACACATCTAAGCTATACGCAACAAGTTTCTTTAAAAATATTAAGGCGTACATTTAGCGATCGGATGGATATGAAACATATTTCAATGTAATCAATGCAGGTAAAACTATGTTTTAATATTCGTTTAGTAAACAATATTGTAATAACTGTTATGTAATTAATTAACTTAATAAAAATTTTTGTTTCATTAGAGAGTAATCTGAATACCAGTAATTTTTTCTATAACTCACTGAGGATTTTTTAATTATGACATTTACAATAAAATAAGTGTTCTATAATTAAATTTTACTGTCATTCAAATTCCCACGCATGATCAATCCACAACACAACTGCTGTCTTACAAGAACCTCCTTATTAGAAATACAATGTATAAATAAATTGCTCGTATAGGTAAAAGATCATCCTAACCTACCCAATAACATATGACTATTTTAAACAATAGGATCGATAATTTTAATAATATCTTATTAGGGTAATTATGCAATTTCCAACATTGTATGCGTGTGCGTTTGCCTAACCTCCAGGGTACTACTCTTAATACAACCAAAGGACCTTAATTAGGGTTAAAGATGACCATCAAAATAACCCTAAGACCAACTCCAAGTCCAAGTCCTAGCCCAGCTCCAGGTCCAAGACCAAGTCCAAGACCAACTCCAGGTCCAAGACCAACCCTAAGACTTAGCCCAAGTCCAAGACTAGGTCCAGCCCACACGATCCCAATACCAGCTCCTGCTCCAGCCCCCAGCACCAAGACCAACCCTTACATCTACCCCTGACGTGAGCAAGTTCAAAATTACTGTCAAAAGGCTCTAATTAGTGTTGACCCTCGAAAAGAAACCATAGGGTAGAAAATACGCGTCATAAAATAGGGGTGAAAAACACGTCCTACACGTGAGCGAGTAAAATAATTAGGGTTGAAACCATAGGTGGAAAATACGGTCTCACACGTGGGTGTGTAAAAATTAGAGTTGAAAAGGCCTCCGAAAAGAAACCATAGGTGTGAATCCACGTGGGCGTATAAAATGTGAAAGGTGGGTTTTCAGAAAATCCAAGATGGCGGCCAAGGTGCCGGTCTTCTACTCATAGATCTAATTTTACGCTGGGGTTTGTATATAAAGAAGGAATTGAAGAATCCGATCAATTGTAAGAATTATTTGAACGAGGTAATACCATTCCTATGCCCTGAAAAGATCGTTCAAAAGTTTGTTATAACTGCGAACTTGAGGTAATTAATAAAGTTGTGTTGCTTTTCTTTTAATGTTGTGTATGTGTTTATTTCGAAATAGGTGGACAGCGCTTGTGTTCTGTAATTTGAGGGAACGTCCTTCAGACGTATTATTGTAATTTCATTGAATATGAATATGATTATTTATACTGGTGATTGCAATAATTTGCCTAATTATTGTCTTGATCGTTTTTTACGAACTAAATTTATGTATGAACTTTATGTTTAAACCAATTATTTAAGGTATTTTAATTTGTATGATTTCCGCCCAACTCACAGTAATAAACTTATTTAACCAGTCTGACAATTTACGTATGTTTTTTTTGTTACCTTGTTGGTAATTTTGGGATTGCACAGCCCTGTCAGTCATGTTTACTTTTGTTTACGATTTAGACGAAAGCATTAAGCATTGCTGTTTTATTATTTTGCGATATTAGTGAGATTGTGCATTTATTGCAGTTATTGAAAACTAGTTAAAATTAAGATTTGTGAATACAGATTTTTTTTCATAGATTTAACGCCAAGAAAAGCAATATTTCATAAATTAAATTTGATGACCACTACGTTTCCTGCTACGATTATTTTGAAGCTTTTTTTTAAACAGTACATGTTCAGGAGCACGTTTGCTGTACCATCTGGTTACATTTAATTTAGGTAAGCAAATTTTTGTTTATTTTTCAACTTCGATGTGGAGTACTAGCGTCCTCATTCACTCCGCACGTAGTACAACATCCACCCCACCCCTTTCCACTGAGCTACCGACAAATCTCGTTCATTTTCACCGGCAACAGGTAAAAGGTAAAAAAAGTCCAATGTGCAGCGCTCTATAGGAAACAAGAAGGATCCTTCATTGTTATCATTGCGGAAAGGTGGATTTCACCGTGAACAATTGTCCCAGGGACTCGAAGTCGAGAAATGAGCAAAGAAGACAATAAGGAGCCGCGTGTTGTCTCCGAAGATCTTTGTCGGCAATGTTTTACAATAGTTTATGGTTGAAGAATTAATTTGCGTGTTTATTTTTGGAAACGGATGAGTTATGTTGAATGACATTAAATGTTTGAGTTGACTCATAGTATTTGTTAGAGATACAGTCTACTTTACTACATTTTTTGTTTGGTTAAAAGTGATTCATATTACTATATTATTTAGGGTTCCTTTTTATTACTTCTAGCTGGCGCCTTTTTTGCTCTTAACTTTTGGCTCTAATTTCGTCATTGTTAAGGACCTGCACTATCTCTACCGTGACTACGCTACGGGCGAAATCCTAGTCTACCTTCGATGCTATTCGTTAGCCCTTTAGTGCGGCAAGTTTTGGTACGGTGTGGAGATTTACACGTAACAAATAATCGTCTATAGATTTGTCGTGTAGTGTGGCTTTAGAGCAGTTACGCAAGTGGGCTGGTAACGCTTTATTATTAAAAGAGACACACACTTTTACGACAATAAAGTTACTACGCGTATAACATCGACCTTTCGACTGTGTATAACGCCAATAAAGAATTATCTACACCTTTTACAACGTTTATTACAGGTATAACTACACTGCGACTCGACGTTTAATTTCACTTTGCGTACACGCGTAATGGCGGTGCGCTTTATAAAAGCTGGTACGCTTGAAGATGTGATAGCGAAATATGAACTGTTCTCACCCTGCAGAATTACGGCACAGATACGTAAACGGTGGAGACGTTCCACCACTGCAGTTTCTCACCGAGCTAGTGGACTTGTGGTAACACGATCTGCTTAGAATTTTGGAGGTTGCGGGTTCGATTTCGGTTACCGTCTACCCTCTATGAGGTACACATACAGAGGCATGGTTCCCTTCAAAGCACTAACTCCGTTCGTTCCTGTCCTATCCTGACCGCACCTGCCCTTAATCCTTTTTCTTTGTACATATGACATCGACTGACCCTAGGGTATTAACTATGACGTCCATAAGAGAAATTTCGAGCTCGTGTTTGTAAGATATGTGGAGACTGTTCCAATGCGTACTTGTTCCTCTCACAACCCAATGTCACCTTGAGACGTAACAGTTCCGAAATTCCTAAGCGCTGGTCGAAATAATTTTTCTTACGGAATTGATAATTGTAGGGAAACAATTCGCGCATAAAAAGACTCGATTGAAACATCTAAACCGCCATCTTCTCGTCGTACTTCAACACCTTTTGAACCTGGTCTAACCAATGTAGATTCTGCAAGTAATGCTTCGATACCTTCATCTAGTAATTGATAACCTTGTCCATATCCTCACAACACCGTATCTGCCCCTTCACTTTCTACGTCCTCTAAGCTACGATGCTGGAATTGTCAAAAACGGATACATGTTTCTCTAAAATGTCCAGAACCACAGAATAGATTGTTATAGTCTTGACAAGACTTAAACATCAGAAAATGACGCCAGTTAGGGAAACTACCTTTAGAGCATTTTCATTTCCAAATCTTGAAGATATAGCTTTTCCTTTAGCTTCAGATGCTCTGGACGGTATTTCATCGATTGCTCACAAAATCCTTATCGATATTGAATCTATCAAACGCGATACCATTTATTGTTTCCTATATGCGACTGTCAATCAAGAATTTGACTAGATGTTACACATGAGTCAGATCGAGTCTTCAAAGAGCCCTTGCCTTTGTATTGTAAGTGTTTTGTAAGTGTCGCGTCATATTAGTTTTGTTGATTGGCCAAATTTCACAGTTCTTGTTAGCGCAGAGCGACGTTTCGGAAGCGGACACTGACTTCGTCCACAGACTTAATTTTGAGGACTGCTTTTACACTTGTCAAATTTATCTTAATCTTTTTTTCAAGCACTGATTACACTCGGGTTCAAACTAGGAACTTTCAAGTTACAAGCCTGACACCTTTACCACAGAGCCACTGAGTATTTCAATACATCTTTTAAATTTGAACTTTGTTCATTGTTACTCTCTGTATGTTATCCCATTGGATTCGGCGGCCTTCGCTCCAGACATATCTGGTGATTCTGGTTCTTTATGTTTCGCCTTTGTGGTTGTTATTATTATGTTCATGTGTTCTAACTCAGAGTAGACAACTGCTCTGTTCTATGAATGATCTGCCGCATTCGAAGGTCCGTCGTACACGCAATTTTTGGAAGTATGATCTTCATTGTGTGGTTTGGTTTTGATAGTATTCCCTTGAGCATCTCTGTGAATTTAAAGGTAGTGTGTATCTTGTAATTGTTGCTTATCCTTCGTATCTCGTCCGAGGTACCTGGTATATATGCTACTGCCGCTGTGTATTTAGTCAAAACAGAAGAATCTAGAATTTCCTAACTTGCCTGGAACGAAGACCACCGAATCTAATAAAATAACATACAGATGGTGGCAAAGGACAAAAATAAAACTCGTCGAAAACTGAAAGAAGCCGCTTAAATAGCACTTGCAGAAAATCGAATAAGCTAAAATAAAGCAAAGCCAAGGATTGTAGAGAAACTGAAGATGGCAAGTGGGACTTTTCCATAACGTTGTTTTTGTACCCAAAGAAGTTAGGGAAAGCAGCAACAGACGCGAGACACAGCATCCGGAGTAACAACTGTATTGCATATTGCACTCGTGGAAACCTGTATATATATATATATATATATATATATATATATATATATATATATATATATATATATATATAATATTTTTTTGATGAACTAGCAGAAGTTCAATTTAATAATCATTAATTGTATTTTATTTAAAATTAACTTATAAAGTACATACAGTAAAAGATTAACTCGAGTGGGACTTGAACCCATAACCTTCACTTTGTTAGAGTGGGGCTCTTCCATCTGAGCTACTGAGGAGGCAAGTTACAATCGATTCAAACAAACTGTATGTACCTCCCTAGTTACAATATATTATAATTTTTATTCACACAATGAAGGATCACAGTCAACTTTTTGTGAATGTCATGTGAGCCCGCATTCGCTAAGGTTTCGCACATGACAACACGTGACTGATTGTTAATTTTTATTTGCTGTATTTTTATTGCTGATGGATAACTATAAATATTGTTTTTTAATGAAGAAGCAGAGATTCAATTTAATAATGATTAATTGTATTTTATTTATAATTAATAATATATAATATATAATGGTTTGCTGTTATTAAAACAAAATGATCTAAAAACTTGATAATACCGCGTGGTATTCAGAGGAATTAGATCATAAAAACGAAGCTTATCCCTTTCCAAGTACAAACTCAAAATGCTCTAGGCTTTATCGATGAAATCAAAGAAGCTTATTGCTCATTCTATTAATTATTTTGAAATTGAAAGAGATAATGTGATACATAATCAAACCACACTAGACGTCGTAAAGGCTTACTAAGGGAAACCTACACATACAGACATCACAATTACACACGATTCACGTCACCATACAGCACATAATTTAGCTGCGTATAAATCATACAGTACACAGAGAAGTGATATCAATTATAAAACAAATTGCACAAGCAAATGGTTATATTTGAAATATAATCAAAACTTAGTGAAAAACTAAGAATACAAATTATTTATCAAACACGTACGCATTAATTTCCTCCTCCATGGTAAATTGGATGTGGAATGTGTTACTTTTATAAAAAATAAGAATTCATGTAGTGCTTCTTCTCCATGCCTCCAAATAACCAAAGTGCTATCCACATATATGTACCAAACTAAATGTTCTTCGGTGCATTTTGTAACGAGAATGTTTCAAATTTTTTTATGTAAAAGGACTAAGAGGACTAACCATTGCTTCACCATCAAGCTGTTGTAAGGCAATGAATTGTTACACCTTTTGGAAAAATATGATCAAGATATTCAATAGTTTCTTTTATGTAGACTTTTGTGGAAAGTGAAACTGTTTTAGCTAATTTTTACACGCAAAAGTTTTAAATAATCGCTTTACGCAATGCAACTAAACGATCTTCAGTTTAGTATAGATATATAGAAGACACATTTATTTGGAGACATGAAGAATAAGCACTACATGAATTTTAAGTTTTTATAAATGGTGTTCATCCAAGCATTCAGTTTATCATAAAATAGGTAACGAATGGAAGTTTACCATTTCTTTACATACTAATATCTAAAACTAATAATTCACTATTTTCTAATGTTTACCGAAAGCCGATGTACACTGGTAGATAAACAAAAACCATAAAGAAAAACTAGTACTTAATGTCGGTACTGCCTTTCTTCCTTTTATAACTAATGATCATGGCATTAGGACTGTTTTTAAACCCACAAGAAAAATTGATGAACATTTAAGGTCACGTAAAGATGTTCGAAACCCATTATCACCGTCCGGAGTGTATAAGTTACCTTGTTTATGTGGAAAAGTATACATTGGAACCACAAAACGTAGTTTTGATACAAGACGTAAAGAACATATGAGGTTTTGTACCATAAGTCAATCATAAAATCTGCGGTAGCTGAGCATGCTTATGACATTATGGAAATATTGTTAAGACAAACCCATTATTATGTTCGTTCACAACGTGGAGCTATTGAGATATATAAACATCATAATAACTTCAATAGGCAAGAAGAAGGTCTCCGTTTAAATAGGTTTTGGCATTTCGTAATTAAAAAAGGCACAATGATACGTTTTAATTTTAATTTTAGCTTTTGTATGTCTACATTTCCTGCTGTGTGTTTTCTAAACCTTGAAGTAGATGCTTTGCCAATTATACATTAAGTAACAGCCCTGAGTAGTTTAACATATATAGTTGAATTTAAAAGCAAACATCATATTAAACAGTTTCACTGTAAAATGACAATTACAATTATTGACAAAACTATTTTTTCTTAGATTTGACTATATTCGTAATTGATATGTCAAGTTTCTATTTGTGGATGATTTCATCAGTTTGAAATTAAAGTTTTTCACATCATAATTTGTTTAAATTTGCCCTTTGATTATGACATTTTTCACTGTTAGCCTTCGACCTTTACAAAGTGTTCTGATTTGTCATGTTCAGGGCTGTTTAATAATACTTAACTTTGTTAAGGATGTAGTTATTTTTTACTAAAATTAGATTTTATAGTTGGCTTAACTTAACTTAACTTAACCTTCACGCCGTTTCCTTGCAGTATAGGCAAAACAATCCCTGCCTCTTACTTATTTTTCATTCACAATCTTTCCCCATGATTTCTTATCTCCGCATACCTCCCTAGCTTCCGCAGGATTCATACGTTTCTCCTACATGCCCTTTTATTTTTAAAACTCCTTATCTTTCTTTCCTTTATCATAGATTCTATTACGTTCAGCCAAATTTTACGAGGCCTACCAGGCCCGGCCTTTCCTCTAACCTCACCCACATATAATTGTTTTGTTAATTTTGTGTTGTTCATTCTCTCAATGTGACCAAACCAAAGTAATGTACTACTTTTATATCTATCCATCATCGTCTTTTCCTCACCACACTCCGTTATTACGCATTCATTTTTTAACTTGTCCCTTCTCGTTTTACCACATACGCTTCTTAGGAATCTCATATCCACGGTATTTATTTTTATTTCGTACTTTTTTTGACATACCCATGTCTCACTTCCATACAGTACTGACGGGTCGAATACGCCATTATAGATTGCTCGTTTCGCAGCTAAGCTCATGCTTTCATTTCTCATTATCGTCCACGTACTTCCAATCACTTTCCTTCCAGAATTTACCCTTCGTCCAATCTCGCCCTCCATTGTACCATCTGCAGTAAACATTCTACCGAGATATACCAGCTCGTCCACTTGCTCCACCATTTCATCTTATAGAGTAAATACTCTAATCTCAACAACCACGGTGACATTACACAGTCTTGTCGCACTCCTTGCTCAATATTAAAGTATTCACTCACGCCTCCTCTCACCCTAACACAAGCCCGACTACCGTTGTATACTGCCCTTATTCCATTTATTAGATCTTTATTTACGCCATATTCATTTAATATTTCCCACAGCTTCTCCCTATTCACTCTGTCATATGCTTTCTCCAGATCTGCAAACCACAGTACAACTTCCTTTTTACTTTTAAACACTTTTCAATCACCTGATGGAGAGCAATCATCTGACCGATACATCCTCTCCCTGGCATGAAGCCACCTTACACATCCCAAATCCTAATTTGTATAGTTTCTCGTACTCTATCAATCAGTATTCTTCCAAATACTTTACCAGGCACGCTGAGCAAAGTTATTCCTCTCTAGTTCTTACAATCACTCTTGTTCCGCTTACCCTTATACAGCAGTACAATGATCGCGCTCTTCCAATCCCTCTGCACTTTTCCACACATAAGGCATACATTGAATAATTCACACAATCTTCGTATAAGGTTTGCACCACCATACTTGAGCATTCATACGTTTATCAAACTGCTACATTACTAGCAGGTTTATGTTTGCGTTGCCATAATTTTCAACATCTTAAACAAATCTTAAACAATTACCACTACTGAGGACGATAACTGCAATTATTATCGAAACGTATACATTTAGGTAAAATAGAAACATAAAAATGTATCATTCAATAACCCAAAAGAGTCAAGTACTTATTTTAATTAAATGAAAATGGCGAAAGTTTACATTTTCGGATATTTATAAATTACACTGTAAATCTTGTAATTCTGTTTATATTAGACAAACACTTAATAAAGTAGATGTTTTGGAAGTATGCGATATTTACAAACATAAACAAAAGGTACGTTTAATGAACGAACAGGCTGATATTATATACTTACGTTTAACAGACATTTTAAATATCGAATTATAATTTACATCAAGTTTGCTATTTTACCTTAATAATTCGTTAGGTTAACTACTTATTATTTTACTTATATATTTTCTCTTCATAATGATACATGCACGGAAACGCGTAGAGAAGTAAATAACTATACAAAATAAATTGTGGAATTATATTGTATTTAAAGCATTAGTGCTACTATTTCATTTTTGACTACACCATCGTAATTTACGCTTAAAATTACATAAATAATGCCTTCAGTATTGTTTCTCCATCTCGTGACGTAACAGAATTATAACAATTTTTAGAAGAAACAAGGGTAAGCTGCAAAAGATATCCTTTCAAATCTAACGCATGACATCTACATCAGTTTTTAAGTATCTTAAATATTTTATGTACTTTTGCAAACTTATAATCTGGCCACCCCGTAGACTAATTAGTCAGCGTACGTGAGTAAAGCTTACATCTGACAAAAGCGATAAAGTGTTTATAACGTAATTTCACAAAATGTAAGTTTAATTAGAAGAAATGCACACCCTTACACGTATTTACACGCTCATTAACTGCGGGCCCTTTAATCAAACTTTATTGTATAAATGGCTTTAGTTTTGATATTGTGTAGTGTAAGAACGCAATGCGGCTAGAAAGCTTTTACGATCTCAAGTTTCGTGATTTTCCTCAATAAATTCTTTTATACTGAAATGAAGCTTGTCACACATACTCATTAAAGAATAGATGTACTTGTAAAGTTGTATAAAGCTTTTGTGTGCCATCCGGCTGGATGTGATTTGTTTGACGGTTTTTGTTTTAACAAGAATATTTGCTAAAAGCACATAACTGGGCCCTTTATGTACAATTTTCGCTAAATTGTTAACAAATTTGTATAAAACATTTTAGGGTTCTAAGAAGTATCAACTATTCAAATTTATTAATTCCAAAATTACGTAAGCATATTATAACACTAATTTGAATTCGGCACTGGTGTCCAATTAAATTAAAAAAACATGTAAGAGACTTCTTAATCAAGTTTTATTACTAAAATAAGTTATAACACTGATGTCTCCGATAATTCTCACTCACTTTAATTCAGGAAAAGGCATCGTCATGAGAGCACTGGATGCGAGCATAACAAAGACATTATTGGTAATTAAAACAA
Source organism: Vesta saturnalis (assembly GCA_036346205.1). Taxonomy (NCBI): domain Eukaryota; kingdom Metazoa; phylum Arthropoda; class Insecta; order Coleoptera; family Lampyridae; genus Vesta; species Vesta saturnalis. Next base: position 997,539 of record JARFJB010001339.1, read on the forward strand.
AATTGCTTAACTGCTCAACTAAAACAGTAACAGTGTCTGTGTCTGTGTCTGTGTCTGTGCCTGTCTCTGTGTCTGTGTCTGTGTGTGTGTCTGTGTCTGTGTCTGTGTCTGTGTCTGTGTCTGAGTCTGTGTCTGCGTCTGTGTCTGTGTCTGTCTCTGTGTCTGTGCCTGTGTCTGTGTCTGTACCTGAGTCAGTGTCTGTGTCTTTATCAGTGTCTGTGTCTGTGTACCTTTCTGTGTCTGTGCCTGTGTCTGTGCCTGTGCCTGTGCCTATGTCTGTGTCGGTGTATGTGTCTGTGTCTGTCTGAGTCTGTGTCTGAATCTGTGTCTGCGTCTGCGTCTGTGTCTGTGTCTGCGTCTGCGTCTGCGTCTGCGTCTGCGTCTGCGTCTGCGTCTGCGTCTGCGTCTGCGTCTGCATCTGCGTCTGTGTATGTGTCTGTGCTGTGTCTGTGTCTGTGTTGTGTGTGTGTGTGTGTGTGTGTGTGTGTGTGTGTGTGTGTGGTGTATATGTGCTTGCACGCGCGCTCATGTGTTTGATGGTTTGTGTGTGTCTGTGTGCATGTGCATGTGCGAATGCGCATGCGTTTCAGTGTGGTGATGTGTGTGTATGATGTACGTGTGTGCATGTGCGTATGAGTGTATGTGAGTGCGCGCACTCGTAAGTGTACGTGAAAACGCAAGTGTGCTCGTGTGCCTGTGCGTGGTCGTGTACGTGAGCGTGAGCATGTGCCTGCTCGTGTGTGTTCATATGTGTATGAGCGCGTGCGTGTGCTTGTACTTACGTATGTGTTTGTTTGGGCGTGTGGTGAGTGAATGCGTGCGCGCATGGGTGAGTGTGTGTGTGTGTGTGTGTGTGTGTGTGTGTGTGTGTGTTGTGTGTCACAGTGCGTGAATTTCTGTGTGTTTTTGTGGATGGTGGGGTGGCGCTTGCAAGAGCGTACACGCCCGCGCGCGTTTCTGTGCACACGCGCGGGTCCGTTTGAGTGTATGTGTGTTTGTGTGTGCGTGTACCTCTGTATGTTTGGGGGGGCGTTTGCATGTGTGTTCATGCGCGCTCGTGCGTTTTGGTCTGTGTTGTGTTGTGTATGTCAGTGAGTGTGCGTGTGCTCGTGCGTGTGCGTGTGCGCGTGTCTGCTTGCGCGTGTGCGTGTGTACGTGTGTTTCAGTGAGGTTATGTGTGTGTATGAGTGTCGCGTGTGCATGTGCGTATGGGCGTATGTGCGTTTGCTTGTGTATGTGCGCGTGCGTGTGCTTGTGTACGTATGTGTGTGTGAGCGTGTGTTTTTGCGTGTGTCGTGCATGTGGTGCGCGCATGCATGGTTGTGTGGGTGAAATGGGCGTGTTCATGTGCGTGTGAGTATGCGTGCGCGTACGTGTAAGCTTGAGTGTGTTTATGTCTTTGTGTAAGTCTATGCCTGTGTGTGTGTGTGTGTGTGTGTGTGTGTGTGTGTGAGTGTTTGTGTGTGCGTGTATCTCTGTGTGTATGTGGGTGGATGGCAGCGTGGCGCTTGAGTCTGCGTGCGATCGCGCGCGTCCGTTTGAGTGTGTCTGTGTGTGCGTGTACCTCTATATATTGGGTGGGCGTTTTCATGTACGTGTGCGTGTGCATGTGCGCACGCGCGTCGTGTGTTTGAGTCTGTGTGTGTGTGAGTGCATGACCGTGTGCGTGTGCGTGTGCGTGCCTGAGCCTGTGTCTGTGCGTGTGCGTGTGTGTAGTTTTGTGAGTGTGCGGTGCGTTTGCGTTTGCGTCTGTGTGCGCGCACTGGTGTGTGTGTGTGTGTGTGTGTGTGTGTGTGTGTGTGTGTGTGTGTGTGTGTGTGTGTGTGTGTGTGTTTGTGTGTGTGTGGGGTGTGTGTGTGTATGTGTGTTTGGATGTATATATGCATGCATGATAGTATCAACGATTGCTCCAGAACCACAATACGTACGTAGTGAAGATTTGTATTTGTTGCATTTTATTTCTTCTGGAACTACTTATAATTTGTGAGAAGTCCAGCGTCGGAGAGGAGAGTTTGTTAATGTGAGCTTTTGGATTTTGTTAAATATTTCTGGAGCAGTTGCACATTTTAAGATATAGAAATACCTAGATATTGATCTTAAGTGTAAGGGTTATGTTCTATACAATTTTTGATACCAGAGTAGTTTGGCAAAAAATGCCTCAATTGCAATTTAAAATTCTTTTAATACCTGAGCAACGACTAAGTGTATAAGAAAATGTGAAGTCATATTTGTTAAAAATAATCTAATTTCACCTAACTTTCCTGTTCAAAATTATTTAATCCGAAGTCAAAATGTATTTAAAATTATTAAGATTGATATGTTAAACTGTATTATCGACATTTTTATAGAATCGGGCATCTTAGCAATTTCCTTCCAGGTTAGCATAAACGTCTATCTGACGTAGCTTATTCTTTTGGTTTTCGCAATGTTACTTGTTATCGTTATTAAAGTATTAACGAAGAGGTTGACTTACCCAAAAATTATTATTAAATTTATTTCACTTCTCTCAATTTCCAGTTTGTGGGTTGGAGGTCGTATGTTATTCCACACCAGATATTTTACAATCAATAATGGTTCTAGTGCTATTTATGTGAACGAAATGCTGAAAATTTAAGACAAATAATCCCTTTATAGAGTGAGGAATAAATATATAACCGACACGATTCTATGGGTTCAATAAAACAAAATATTTAAGATTCCTCACGGATCTCATCGTTTTAAACCAAATTCAAAGGAGGCTTAAATTGAACTCTGTACCGGTTATTACCAATAGTATATACAGTGGTCCTGAATCAAAGAAATAAGTGCTACGAACGAATGACCATCAAACATCTCAGTAGAGATTTAACTCAGAAAAGTAATCTATTTAAAGAAATATCTTATGACGATATTAGAGAAACAGCAACATACATTAAATGATTTTTAATTAGACGAAACTAGCTAACGTTACAGCACGATCAACAAATGTAACAAAATTTTTTGTCCTTGCAGACTATTTATAATTTAAGATACTAACAATGACATATTTGTAGGACAATCAATCGTCTACTATTCAACCATATCTAAAATTATTGTTAGTTATAAATTTCCTAATCCTTTTTCAGGTGAAATATATTAATCAACAGGGTTGGACTCCTTTAGTTAATCCTTGAGTTACTATACACACGCGCAGTTGTCCTTTGTTTTTCCGGAGCTAAATTAAATGTTTCAGGTTTATTCATGTCCTTTAACGTTTGTATTGATAGAGCAAGTTGTTTATTAATTGTTTTCTCAGATGTTAATCAAATTTAATATTTCACCTCTCTATAAAATTTATTGATCTAGTGTCGTTAACAAGCATACATATATTTACGTCAGCATTAATAATTATTTATTAAGCAATAATAATTATTTTAAAGGGTCTCTTTAAAGTTTCTCTTACTATCGCACGGATTGTATACACAATACCATGGTAAATTGGATGCTGGAATGTTTACTTTTATAAAAATAAGAATTCATGTAGTGCTTCTTCTCCATGCCTCCAAATAACCAAAGTGCTATCCACATATATGTACCAAACTAAATGTTTTTTCGGTGCATTTTGTAACGAGAATGTTTCAAATTTTTTGATGTAAAAGTTAGCTATAACAGGACTAAGAGGACTAACCATTGCTTCACCATCAAGCTGTTGTAAGGCAATGAATTGTTACACCTTTTGGAAAAATATGATCAAGATATTCAATAGTTTCTTTTATGTAGACTTTTGTGGAAAGTGAAACTGTTTTAGCTAATTTTACACGCAAAAGTTTTAAATAATCGCTTTACGCAATGCAACTAAACGATCTTTAGTTTAGTATAGATATAAGAAACACGTTTATTTGGAGACATGAAGAATAAGCACTGCATCAATTTTAAGTTTTTATAAATGGTGTTCATCCAAGCATTCAGTTTATCATAAAGTAGGTAACGAATGGAAGTTTACCATTTTACATACTAATATCTAAAACTAATAATTCACTATTTTCTAATGTTTACCGAAAGCCGATGTACACTGGTAGATAAACAAAAACCATAAAGAAAAACTAGTACTTAATGTCGGTACTGCCTTTCTTCCTTTTATAACTAATGATCATGGCATTAGGACTGTTTTTAAACCCACAAGAAAAATTGATGAACATTTAAGGTCACGTAAAGATGTTCGAAACCCATTATCACCGTCCGGGTGTATAAGTTACCTTGTTTATGTGGAAAAGTATACATTGGAACCACAAAACGTAGTTTTGATACAAGACGTAAAGAACATATGAGGTTTTGTACCATAAGTCAATCATAAAATCTGCGGTAGCTGAGCATGCTTATGACATTATGGAAATATTGTTAAGACAAACCCATTATTATGTTCGTTCACAACGTGGAGCTATTGAGATATATAAACATCATAATAACTTCAATAGGCAAGAAGAAGGTCTCCGTTTAAATAGGTTTTGGCATTTCGTAATTAAAAAAGGCACAATGATACGTTTTAATTTTAATTTTAGCTTTTTGTATGTCTACATTTCCTGCTGTGTTGTTTTCTAAACCTTGAAGTAGATGCTTTGCCAATTATACATTAAGTAACAGCCCTGTAGTAGTTTAACATATATAGTTGAATTTAAAAGTAAACATCATATTAAACAGTTTCACTGTAAAATGACAATTACAATTATTGACACAAAACTATTTTTTTTCTTAGATTTGACTATATTCGTAATTGATATGTCAAGTTTCTATTTGTGGATGATTTCATCAGTTTGAAATTAAAGTTTTTCACATCATAATTTGTTTAAATTTGCCCTTTGATTATGACATTTTTCACTGTTAGCCTTCGACCTTTACAAAGTGTTCTGATTTGTCATGTTCAGGGCTGTTTAATAATACTTAACTTTGTTAAGGATGTAGTTATTTTTTACTAAAATTAGATTTTATAGTTGGCTTAACTTAACTTAACTTAACTTAACCTTCACGCCGTTTCCTTGCAGTATAGGCAAAACAATCCCTGCCTCTTACTTATTTTTCATTCACAATCTTTCCCCATGATTTCTTATCTCCGCATACCTCCCTAGCTTCCGCAGGATTCATACGTTTCTCCTACATGCCCTTTTATTTTTAAAACTCCTTATCTTTCTTTCCTTTATCATAGATTCTATTACGTTCAGCCAAATTTTACGAGGCCTACCAGGCCCGGCCTTTCCTCTAACCTCACCCACATATAATTGTTTTGTTAATTTTGTGTTGTTCATTCTCTCAATGTGACCAAACCAAAGTAATGTACTACTTTTATATCTATCCATCATCGTCTTTTCCTCACCACACTCCGTTATTACGCATTCATTTTTTAACTTGTCCCTTCTCGTTTTACCACATACGCTTCTTAGGAATCTCATATCCACGGTATTTATTTTTTATTTTTTTTTGACATACCCATGTCTCACTTCCATACAGTACTGACGGGTCGAATACGCCATTATAGATTGCTCGTTTCGCAGCTAAGCTCATGCTTTCATTTCCATTATCGTCCATACTTCCAATCACTTTCCTTCCAGAATTTACCCTTCGTCCAATCTCGCCCTCCATTGTACCATCTGCAGTAAACATTCTACCGAGATATACCAGCTCGTCCACTTGCTCCACCATTTCATCTTATAGAGTAAATACTCTAATCTCAACAACCACGGTGACATTACACAGTCTTGTCGCACTCCTTGCTCAATATTAAAGTATTCACTCACGCCTCCTCTCACCCTAAAAAGCCCGACTACCGTTGTATACTGCCCTTATTCCATTTATTAGATCTTTATTTACGCCATATTCATTTAATATTTCCCACAGCTTCTCCCTATTCACTCTGTCATATGCTTTCTCCAGATCTGCAAACCACAGTACAACTTCCTTTTTACTTTTAAACACTTTTCAATCACCTGATGGAGGCAATCATCTGACCGATACATCCTCTCCCTGGCATGAAGCCACCTTACATCCCAAATCCTAATTTGTATAGTTTCTCGTACTCTATCAATCAGTATTCTTCCAAATACTTTACCAGGCACGCTGAGCAAAGTTATTCCTCTTAGTTCTTACAATCACTCTTGTTCCGCTTACCCTTATACAGCAGTACAATGATCGCGCTCTTCCAATCCCTCCACTTTTCCACATAAGGCATACATTGAATAATTCACACAATCTTCGTATAAGGTTTGCACCACCATACTTGAGCATTCATACGTTTATCAAACTGCTACATTACTAGCAGGTTTATGTTTGCGTTGCCATAATTTTCAACATCTTAAACAAATCTTAAACAATTAACTACTGAGGACGATAACTGCAATTATTATCGAAACGTATACATTTAGGTAAAATAGAAACATAAAATGTATCATTCAATAACCCAAAAGAGTCAAGTACTTATTTTAATTAAATGAAAATGGCGAAAGTTTACATTTTCGGATATTTATAAATTACACTGTAAATCTTGTAATTCTGTTTATATTAGACAAACACTTAATAAAGTAGATGATTTGGAAGTATGCGATATTTACAAACATAAACAAAAGGTACGTTTAATGAACGAACAGGCTGATATTATATACTTACGTTTAACAGACATTTTAAATATCGAATTATAATTTACATCAAGTTTGCTATTTTACCTTAATAATTCGTTAGGTTAACTACTTATTATTTTACTTTTTTTCTCTTCATAATGATACATGCACGGAAACGCGGGAAGTAAATAACTATACAAAATAAATTGTGGAATTATATTGTATTTAAAGCATTAGTGCTACTATTTCATTTTGACTACACCATCGTAATTTACGCTTAAAATTACATAAATAATGCCTTCAGTATTGTTTCTCCATCTCGTGACGTAACAGAATTATAACAATTTTTAGAAGAAACAAGGGTAAGCTGCAAAGATATCCTTTCAAATCTAACGCATGACATTCCAGTTTTAAGTATCTTAAATATTTTATGTACTTTTGCAAACTTATAATCTGGCCACCCCGTAGACTAATTAGTCAGCGTACGGAGTAAAGCTTACATCTGACAAAAGCGATAAAGTGTTTATAACGTAATTTCCAAAATGTAAGTTTAATTAGAAGAAATGCCACCCTTACACGTATTTACACGCTCATTAACTGCGGGCCCTTTAATCAAACTTTATTGTATAAATGGCTTTAGTTTTGATATTGTGTAGTGTAAAACGCAATGCGGCTAAAAGCTTTACGATCTCAAGTTTCGTGATTTTCCTCAATAAATTCTTTTATACTGAAATGAAGCTTGTCACACATACTCATTAAAGAATAGATGTACTTGTAAAGTTGTATAAAGCTTTTGTGCCATCCGGCTGGATGTGATTTGTTTGACGGTTTTGTTTTAACAAGAATATTTGCTAAAAGCACATAACTGGGCCCTTTATGTACAATTTTCGCTAAATTGTTAACAAATTTGTATAAAACATTTTAGGGTTCTAAGAAGTATCAACTATTCAAATTTATTAATTCCAAAATTACGTAAGCATATTATAACACTAATTTGAATTCGGCACTGGTGTCCAATTAAATTAAAAAAACATGTAAGAGACTTCTTAATCAAGTTTTATTACTAAAATAAGTTTTAAACACTGATATCTCCGATAATTCTCACTCACTTTAATTCAGGAAAAGGTATCGTCATGAGAGCACTGGATGCGAGCATAACAAAGACATTATTGGTAATTAAAACAAAATTGCTTAACTGCTCAACTAAAACAGTAATAGTTTGTTTTAAATTCTGTGTGGATTTATGCTACGGGTGACACCTTATTTTTTTTAATCCAAACATATATTTTAAATATCTTTTACGCAATTTTTAAATTGTTTATTATTATCCACGTGGCGAGTACTTACGCACTCGTGTTGCATATTTTTTCTCATATTAATTTTGTAGTAAATTAAATACAGATGAATTTCGAAAAAACGCAATTCATTGACATGATATTCGTCATGGGATCGTGTATTCGTGTGTGTGCGCGTGTGCGTATGCGTGTGCGAGTGTGTGTACGCGTGTGCGTGCGCGCATGCGTGGGTGTATGTAAGAGTGTGAGGTGCTGTTGTCTATCGTGCTGTATCTCTCTCTCTCCTCTCTCTCTCTCTCTCTCTTTTATATATATATATATATATATATATATATATATATATATATATATATAAATATATAATATATATATATATATATATATATATATATATATATATATATAAAAATAGTAATAAATATTATCACATTATGGCTTTTTACCTGTATGCCTACTGAACTGGAAATCCCAGCATTATCCTTTTAAAAATAATATACCTAGTTATTAAGAATTCACTATATATATATATATATATATATATATATATATCCCTCTGTGTCTGTGTCTGTGTCCGTGTCTGTGTCTGCGTATGCGTCTGCGTCTGCGTCTGCGTCTGTGTCTGGGTCAGTTTCAGTGTCTGTGTCCTTGTCCGTGTCCGTACTCATGTCCGTGTCGGTGTCCGTATTCGTGCTTTGTCCGTGTTCGTGTACGTGTCCATGTTCGTGTCCGTGTCCGTATCTGTATTTCTATCCGTGTCTGTGTCTGTGTCTGCGTCTGTGTCTGTGTATGTGTCTGTGTCTGTGTCTGTGTCTGTGTCTGTGTCTGTGTCTGTGTCTGTGTCTGTGTCTGTGTCTGTGTCTGTGTCTGTGTCTGTGTCTGTGTCTGTGTCTGTGTCTGTGTCTGTGTCTGTGTCTGTGTCTGTGTCTGTGTCTGTGTCTGTGTCTGTGTCTGTGTCTGTGTCTGTGTCTGTGTCTGTGTCTGTGTCTGTGCCTGTGTCTGTGTTTGTGTCTGTGTCTGTGTCTGTGTCTGTGTCTGTGCTGTGTCTGTGCTGTGTCTGTGTCTGTGTCTGTGTCTGTGTCTGTGTCTGTGTCTGTGGCTGTGCTGTGTCTGTGTCTGTGTCTGTGTCTGTGTCTGTGTCTGTGTCTGTGTCTGTGTCTGTGTCTGTGTTGTGTCTGTGTCTGTGTCTGTGTCTGTGTCTGTGTCTGTGTCTGTGTCTGTGTCTGTGTCTTGTGTTGTGTCTGTTGTCTGTGTCTGTGTCTGTGTCTGTGTCTGTCTCTGTCTGTGTCTGTGTCTGTGCTGTGTCTGTGGCTGTGTCTGTGTTGTGTCTGTGTCTGTGCTGTGTCTGTGTCTGTGTCTGTGTCTGTGTCGTGTCTGTGTCTGTTCTGTGCCTGTGTCTGTTCTGTGTCTGTGTCTGTGTCTGTGTCTGTGTCTGTGTCTGTGTCTGTGTCTGTGTCTGTCTGTGTCTGTGTCTTTTCGGTGTCTGTGTCTGTGTCTGTGTGTGTCTGTGTCTGTGCCTGTGTCTGTGTCTGTGTCTGTGTCTGTGTCTGTGTCTGTGTCTGTGTCTGTGTCTGTGTCTGTGTCTGTGTCTGTGTCTGTGTCTGTGTCTGTGTCTGTGTCTGTGTCTGTGTCTTGTCTGTGTCTGTGTCTGTGTCTGTGTCTGTGTGTCTGTGTCTGTTTCGTGTCTGTGTCTGTGTCTGTGCTGTGTTGTGTCTGGCCTGCGTCTGTGTCTGTGTCGTGTCTGTGTCTGCGTCTGCGTCTGTGTCTATCTTGTCTCTGTGTCTGTGTCTGTGTCTGTGCCTGGTCTGTGTCGTGTTTTTTCGGTGTTGTGTTGTGTCTTTTGTGTCTGTGCCTGTGTCTGTGCTGTGCTGTGTCTGTGCTTGTCTGTGTCGTGTTGTGTCTGTCTGTCTGAGTCTGTGTCTGTGTCTGTCTGTGTCTGCTGTCTGTGTCTGTGTCTGTGTCTGTGCCTGTGTCTGTGTCTGTGTTCTGTGTGTGTGTGTGTGTGTGTGTGTGTGTGTGTGTGTGTGTGTGTGTGTGTTGTTGTGTTGTGTCGTGTGTGTGTGTGTGTCTGGTCTGTGTCTGTGTCGTGTCTGTGTCTGTCTGAGTCTGTGTCTGGTCTGTGTCTGTGTCCGTGTCCGTGTCGTGTCCGTTCGTGTCCGTGTCCGTGTCCGTGTCCGTGTCGTGTCCGTGTCCGTGTCCGTGTCCGTGTCCGTGTCCGTGTTTGTGTTTTGTGTCTTTGTCTGTGTCTGTGCCTGTGTCTGTTCTGTGTCTGTGTCTGTGTCTGTGTCTGTGTCTGTGTCTGGTCTGTGTCTGTGTCTGTGTCTGTGTCTGTATCTGTGTCTGTGTCTGTGTCTGTGTCTGTGTCTGTGTCTGTGTCTGTGCCTGTGTCTGTGTCTGTGTCTGTGTCTGTGTCTGTCTGTGTTGTCTGTGTCTGTGTCTGTGTCTGTCTGTGTCTGTTCTTGTCTGTGTCTGTGTCTGTGTTGTGTCTGTGTTGTCTGGGCCAGTGTCTGTGTCTCTGTCTGTGTCTGTGTCCGTGTCTGGGTCGTGTCGTGTCTGTGTCTGTGTCTGTGTCTGTGTCTGTGTCTGTGTTGGTCTGTGTCTGTGTCTTTTCGTGTCTGTGTCTGTGTCCTTTCTGTGTCTGCTGGTCTGTGCCTGTGCCTTGTCTGTGTCGCTGTATGTGTCTGTGTCTGTCTGGTCTGTCTGATCTGTGTCTGCGTCTGCGTCTGTGTCTGTGTGTGGTGTGTGTGTGTGTGTGTGTGTGTGTGTGTGTGTGTGTGTGTGTGTGTGTGTGTAGTCGTGTGCTGTGTGTGTGTGTGTGTGTGTGTGTGTGTGTGTGTGTGTGTGTGTGTGTGTTGTCTGTGTGTATGTGTGTGGTGTGTGCGTGTGTCGTTGTGTTGTGTGCTGTGTCGGGTCTGTGTCTGTGTCTGTGTCTGTGTCTGTGTCGTGTCTCTGTGTCTGGTGTCTGTTCTGTGTCGGTGTGTCTGTGCCGGTCGTGTCGTGTGAGTCTGTGTTGTGTGAGTGCATGACCGTGTGCTGTGTCGTGTGCGTGCCTGAGCCTGTGTCTGTGCGTGTGCCTGTGCTGTTTGACTTAATACGTGGTTTAATTATACGTAATTTAATAATGTAGTTTAGTGTATATAGTTTTAATGTAAAATTAAATAATAATTGAGTAATAATTACGCGAAAGGACGCTTTATTAAAACATAAATATAAGTGTGCGAAGTATATAATACAGGTACATTTTTAAGTATTTATTTATTAGTAACATACGTGAACTCGGACGACCTTTAATCACTGCAAAGTGCGATAAAGTAATAAATATTTCTACATTGCACTTCTATTTAAAATTCAACACAAAATAATAATATAATATATAAAGTATTATAAAACTAACAGCTAATGTTTCCTGTTGAAGTAGCTTTGGCCCCCGATGGGATATGGGCGCAGCACCAAATTATACCGGTATGTACCATAATCAATATCAAACAAACAATTCCGTTCCATCAAATTTGAGTAACATAAATGGGCAAATTGCTCCACAACAAGTAATAACACCAAGCTATCCCAACAGCTCACAAACAAACCACCCACAATCCTACATCCTCTAATTACCACATTAATTATACCAACAGCCATGTACCAAGCACAGAAATAATATCAAACACACCAGAATTTTATTCTGATACGGAAGAAGAAACTATAATCGCTAGCAACTCCTGGCAAGAAGTAAAGAATAAAAAGAAAAAGAATAACTCAACCAGCAAACACACACCCAAACCCTAAACCAACTCAGCCAATCAAATCGATTTGACCAACTATCTGAGTCCAACGAAGACGGTGCTAATAAGGAAAGCTCGAAAACAACAATAACAAAATACTGAGACTGCCCCCAATCTTTATCAGGGGTCCAAATGTGATCCTAACATGATTGGGAATTGAACTTGTGTAGGTGTAACAATATAAGTCCAAATCCATGGTAAACGTGGTTAAAATTAACTGCCATGTCCGAAACATAGGAAATTCTGTGTTTGAAAGATAATAAATAATCTCGCCTATGCAAATGAGTCTGATCGATGCTAGTGTGTGTGTTAAGAACTGTGCACCAAAGTGTCCAATGCGTATAAGCGTGATCTAACGTGTCTAGGGTATCTGATTTGTAAATATGAGTCTGTGTCTAAAGAATCTTGCCAATGTCTTTATGTGCTGTGACCAGGTCCAACAATAAGTTTTACTGGGTTCTTACGATTGAAAATCCCTGTACCCTGCAAAATAAGCTCGGTCTGAGGTGCGAATTTGTCTACCAAAGATTTGACTGCCCTTGCTGTTTTGTCGTGTGGCTCATGCTCCAAGCTGCTGAAACAGTGTCGGCTGTCATTGTCTTCCAGGTCCCATCCTGAACTAAGGTTGTATGGCTCGTGTCTTAAAACTGGTCATGGTAATACCGTGTATCTCCTCAATCAATGTGTCTGCAACCGGTCCTGTAAAACTATGTCTGTCTGGTCTGATCTGTCTGACTTCTGTGTCTGTGTGTGCTGTGTGTGTGTGTGTGTGTGTGCTGTGTGTGTGTGTGTGTGTGTGTGTTGTGTGTGTGTGTGTGTGCTGTGTTG
>JARFJB010001339.1:1012500-1017500 GCA_036346205.1 Vesta saturnalis
TGTCTGTGTCTGCGTATGCGTCTGCGTCTGCGTCTGCGACCGCGTCTGTGGCTGGGTCAATGTCAGTGTCAGCGTCTGTGTCTGTGTCTGTGTCCTTGTCCGTGTCCTTACTCATGCCCGTGTCGGTGTCCGTATTCGTGTACGTGTCCATGTCCGTGTCCGTGTTCGTATCTGAATTTCTATCTGTGTCTGTGTCTCTGTCTGTGTCTGTGCGTGTGTCTGTGTCTGTGTCTGTGTCTGTGTCTGTGTCTGTCTGTGTCTGTGTCTGTGTCTGTGTCTGTGTCTGTGACTGTGTCTGTGTCTGTGTTTGTCTCTTTATCGTTGTCTGTGTCTGTGTACGTGTCTGTGTCTGTGTCTGTGTCTGTGTCTGTGGCTATGTCTGAGGCTGTGTCTGTGTCTGTGACTGTGTCTGTGTCTGTGTCTGTGTCTGTGTCTGTGTCCGTGTCCGTGTCCCTGTCCGTGTCCGTGTCCGTGTCCGTGTCCGTGGCCGTGTCCGTGTCCGTGTTTGTGTTTGTGTCTTTGTCTGTGTCTGTGTCTGTGCCTGTGTCTGTGTCTGTGTATGTGTCTGTGTCTGTGTCTGTGTCTGTGTCTGTGTCTGTGTCTGTGTCTGTGTCTGTGTCTGTGCCTGTGTCTGTGTCTGTGGCTGTGTCTGTGTCTGTGTCTGTGTCTGAGTCTGTGTCTGTCTGTGTCTGTGTCTGTGTCTGTGTCTGTGACTGTGTCTGTGTCTGTCTGTGTCTGTGTCTGTGTCTGTGTCTGTATCTGTGTCTGTGTCTGTGTCTGTGTCTGTGTCTGTGTCTGTGTCTGGGTCTGTGTCTGTGTCTGTCTGTGTCTGTGTCGTGTCTGTGTCTGCGTCGTCTGCGTCTGTGTCTGTGTCTGTCGATCCGCGTCTGTGGTCTGGTGTCATATGTCTGTGTCATGCGTCTGTGTCTGTGTCTGTGTCGGTCTGTGTCTGTGTCCTGTACTGTGTCTGTGTCCGTGTCTGTGTCTGCGTATCGTGTCGTTGTCTGGTCTGTGTCCGTGTCGTGCTGGTAATGTCGTGTCTGTGTCTGTGTCTGTGTCTGTGTCTATGTCCGTGTCTGTACTATGTGTCTGTGTCTGTGTCTGTGTCTGTGTCGTGTTCGTTCTGATTCTGTCTGTGTCTGTGTCTGTGTCTGTGTCTGTGTCTGTGTCTGTGTCTGTGTCTGTGTCTGTGTCTGTGTCTGTGTCTGTGTCTGTCGTCTGCTGTCTGTGTCTGCTGTCTGCGTCTCCGTCTGCGTCTGTGTCTGTGTCTGTCGTGTGCGTGTTGCGTCGTGCGTGTGCGTGTGCGTGTGCGTGTGCGTCGTGCGTGCTGCGTTGCGTGTGCGTCGTGCGTGTGCGTGTGCGTGTGCGTGTGCGTGTGCGTGTGCGTGTGCGTGTGCGTGTAGTGTGCGTGTGCGTGTGCGTGTGGCGTGTGCGTGTGCGTGGCGTGCTGCGTGCGCGTGCGCGTGGGCGTGTGCGTGTGCGTGTGCGTGGGCGTGTGCGTGTGCGTGTGCGTGTGCAGTGCGTGTGCGTGTGCGTGTGCGTGTGCGTGTGCGTGTGCGTGTGCGTGTGCGTGTGCGTGTGCGTGTGCGTGTGCGTGTGCGTGTGCGTGTGCGTGTGCGTGTGCGTGTGCGTGTGCGTGTGCGTGTGCGTGTGCGTGCGCGTGCGCGTGTGCGCGTGCGCGTGCGCGTGCGCGTGCGTGTGCGTGTGCGTGTGCGTGTGCGTGTGCGTGTGCGTGTGCATATGCGCGTCTGTATCAGGTTGGTTAAGAGTGTGTATGAGTTTGTATGTGTGCATGTGCGTATGCATGTGTGTGTGTGTGTGTGTGTGTGGGCACTCGTACATGTACGTGAATGAGCGAAAGTGCTTATTCTTTTGGTTTTCGCAATGTTACTTGTTATCGTTATTAAAGTATTAACGAAGAGGTTGACTTACCCAAAAAATTATTATTAAATTTATTTCACTTCTCTCAATTTCCAGTTTGTGGGTTGGAGGTCGTATGTTATTCCACACCAGATATTTTACAATCAATAATGGTTCTAGTGCTATTTATATGAACGGAATGGTAAAAAATTTAAGACAAATAATCCCTTTATAAAATGAGGAATAAACATATAACCGACATGATTCTATGGGTTCAATAAAACAAAATATTTAAGATTCCTCACGGATCTCATCGTTTTAAACCAAATTCAAAGGAGGCTTAAATTGAACTCTGTACCGGTTATTACCAATAGTATATACAGTGGTCCTGAATCAAAGAAATAAGTCTACAACAATTGACCATCAAACATCTCAGTAGAGATTTAACTCAGAAAGTCATTTAAAAATATCTTATGACGATATTAGAAAACACACATCATTAAATGATTCTTAATTAGACGAAACTAGCTAACGTTACAGCACGATCAACAAATGTAACAAAATCTTTGTCCTTGCAGACTATTTATAATTTAAGATACTAACATGACATATTTGTAGGACAATCAATCGTCTACTATTCAACCATATCTAAAATTATTGTTAGTTATAAATTTCCTAATCCTTTTTCAGGTGAAATATATTAATCAACAGGGTTGGACTCCTTTAGTTAATCCTTGAGTTACTATACACACGCGCAGTTGTCCTTTGTTTTTCCGGAGCTAAATTAAATGTTTCAGGTTTATTCATGTCCTTTAACGTTTGTATTGATAGAGCAAGTTGTTTATTAATTGTTTTCTCAGATGTTAATCAAATTTAATATTTCACCTCTCTATAAAATTTATTGATCTAGTGTCGTTAACAAGCATACATATATTTACGTCAGCATTAATAATTATTTATTAAGCAATAATAATTATTTTAAAGGGTCTCTTTAAAAGTTTCTCTTACTATCGCACGGATTGTATACACAATATTTTCTTTAACACAACTGTTTCTGTTTAACTCAAATCTGTTTGAACACTTTAAATTTTTGGAAAAGTTTTACAACTTAATTTCCAATTCCGTATAACATCAACTGGTAACCGTTTTAATATTCTATCCACAAAAATGGGTTCCGGCAGCAACCAGACATTGTTTTTAACTGCGCTATTAACTGTTGCAACATAAATTAGAACAGACTGCTATGAACTTTCTTTTCTTTAACTGATAGTTTTCTGAAAAACCTCTCTCATCGATTGTAACTCTGTCCTTGCCACATAACTACCCAGCAGAAGCATGAAACGGAACCAACGCAAATGAGAATCTGTCCATCTACGCCTTCTTGAAATTTTTAAGAAAAACAGAATAACTATCTAAAATATCCAAACTCGACATTCATCTTTATTCAATACATTGTTCATAAACAAACTCAAATTTTTACGAAAGTCCAACATATTCTTTTTCCACAAGATTCAATACATTTCAATACTATTTGCCCTTGAAGTATACATGAAGTTTTTCATTATGAAATCTCAACTCATTTATACGAATAAAGATATATACGTATTCTGAAAATATAAAGCTTGACAGTGGCACACATTTTCATCTCAATAGTGGTTTTACTAAGATATTGTTTCTCATGCAAATTTAATTTGTTCAGATCACAATCTTTTACACAACATCTACATTAGGTAATACTCAACGCTTTACTGCAAATTACAGTGGCGTAACATTTACACCAAACTTACATCTCTCGTTCATACAATATCAAAAATGTTTCATGCGCATAACATTACACTAACTATATCTAGCGCATCAAAATAATCAAATTAATACATTAAAAATTAGTTTATTTCATTTGACTGGTGGATAGTTGACCAAAATTACATTCGCTAAATATCTGGTTTGGAAATCTTGCGCGTAAAATGCTTGTATATATTTACTTAGTTGTGTAAAATATCACGTATCCTCTATATTTATTTAGTATCGTTGTTTACTGGGGAAGAAACTTGTATTGCACATCATATAAGGGACATAATATTGATCTACCAGAATTTTACCCACAAATTTTGAACTGATGGCACCTAAATGGCATTAACCTTTACTTCATTAAATTATTATCGTAAGAATGTTTTGGCGGATTTGTAGAGTTTGAATGATCACAACATTGCAAACAAGTATACCAGCTGGTCATAACAAACGTTTCATCTAATACAGACAGTCGCCCAGTTTTCCTAGAGTATTTCTGTAACGGTAACAGATTTAAATACTCAACAGTTCTATCGAAACAGCCTCGTAAAATAACAAAGACGTCTTTTATTTACTTACACATACTTCCCGAATGTATTCAATCAATCTCAAACAAATAAGAATAAGAAAAATAAACAGAAATAAAAATGTAGCAATGGACCTTTACGAACAAACGAATGATCCTTTATTGTAGAACAACATAGGTTTATACACAAAATCTAATCTTTTATGAAATTAAAATTACACAACCTTTCTAAATTTACATTAAAGCAATATTTTATAATAAAACCTTCAAAATTTATAAACGCGAAGAGGTTTACTGAAAAAAATTTTCATACCATAATGTGTTCAGATTAAGTAAATAATCGAAATCCCTGGAATTGTAGCATTAAACTGTGCTTTATATTCTATTTAAATGCAAAAGAAAAAGATAATTTTCTGAAGTTGGTTGATACCGTTTATGAAACTTTTGTTTTGTGTTCACATTGAAACAATCCAATACAGTATCATTATTGTTTAGCGTTTAATCTTAATTACTAAAATCCAATTAAATTACAAATTGAACACATTTGTAAGATTAATCTGCATAGATTATAAGCTAGAGTTGCAATTTACACAATTATTACAAATTGTATGTCAATAAAAATAATATTGCACCCAATTAAATTAAGCTTCTGGATACATACAAATATATTGACTTACGTAACTGAAAATCGACATCGTTAAATCTGCTTTTGAAGTATAAGACGATTTGTGGAGCTTCAAAGCATTGATTGATTGTCAGTAATTACATTTTCTTTGTTCTGTATTGTTATGCGCTTACAACCTACAACCACGTATAATAAACCTGA
>JARFJB010001339.1:1035000-1232500 GCA_036346205.1 Vesta saturnalis
ATTCCCTATTTTGAAGAGACGTATAAAGTACTCCATCATTAAATCTTTGTTCAAACCATCAGACACGGAGCAAGGAATCCAGTCATACATTCTGCAGAAAAATGTTCTTTATCGACAATAGTCGTTAGAGACTGGCGTATCCAGTCTCTTTCAAAGCCTTCATTATCCTTATAATAATTTTTTGGCAGACCCACCAGACTTTATTATTGTTTTACTCCTCTAAGCAACTCTTCCTAATTATTAAATTTCACTTCAGCTCCCTTACACACTTGCCTGCAACCTGTTGTACCTGCATTTATTAATTCCTACCTCGGTACTTCCTATTAAAATAACTTGTTAATCAATAAACCTGACATATATCGTAATAGCTATTGTGAAAGGGCCGATTTTTGTCTATGGCGCCTTTACAGTATCGTAGAACAAAGTGATTAGAGTACTTCGAATGTATTATTTGCACTACACTAGTATAAATTTTAGTAAGCATAAGCCTTCTTAGAAGTAATAGTAGGCGCATGAACTGTCTAAAATACAACCCTAAAAGTTCAAAGAATAAGCAAAGGGAGAGAAAAGATGAAAAATAGAACTTTAACTAGTACACATACAAAGACACAGACCAGTCAATAAAAAAGTAACTAAAATTGATTGCATGCTACTAGGAATATTAATTTAGAATAAATTTAGAAAACAGAATACAAGTAGCCAAATTAGCGTGCAGAAACCAATAACACAACAAAGTAGTTCGTTAGTTGTAAACTTCACTGTTTACCCAACGTAACAAATGTAAGTAAAACTAAAAGAAGTAGACCGAACGTTGTCTGTAACGGTCTGTATGTTGAGTTAATTGTAAAAAAAATAATAAATTTCCGTGGCACAAAGTTTCGATCCCAAATGAAGGATAAATACTTATGATATAGATATAAAATAAAATTTATATTCAAGTTCTTTATACACACACCATGCCTGAAGTTTAGTCAGCGAAAACAGTTTAGAAATTTAGCGGTCCCAGAGCCTCAGTTACAGTTTTGTCAATGTAAAGTGACAATTAAAACAAACGGGTAAGTGATGGCCCACAGTTATTAAATAGAAGTTACACACATAATATGTGAGCATAGAATACGTGAGTAGGTAAGTTTCGAATGTAAAATTGGTTCATTTAGTCGCATCCTGATAATGTAGATAACGTGCGACTGACACAAACAATGAAATAGTTCAACGGAAACAACTATGTTCAATATTATTACAAGTTAAAATGGCAGTAAGATTTGCATAACGGATAGGGTAATTGCCGATAGCTCAGTGGAAAGAGGTAGAATGGATGTTGTTCTGCGTGTAGGGCGAGTAAGAATGTTATTAATCAATATCGGAATAGTCATTATTCAAAAGGTGTCAATTTTTTTGAACCAAAAACATTTCTAAAAGTATCACACAAATAAGCGCTAATACTCTACAGCAAAGCTCAAAAACAAATAAAATAAAATTCATCCGGATGCTTCTGAACTCGTCTTACAAAAAAAAAAGCTTTAAAATATTTGCACGCAACAAGATAACGCAAGTGTGCGGTGAAATTGTTTCCGATACGTAGACGTCCTCAAGCTTATTACAAAATACTAATTTTCTTGACATTAAGCCTATTATAATATTCATAAATCATAATTTTTGATTTACTGCACTGAATGGACGAACTGAATATCATAAGAAATAGACAACACTGTTTAAGGCTTCTGTCTAAATCGTAAGCAAAAAAACGTTGTCATTGTAGAAGCTGTGTCGAACACAAATACATACATTGCTCGACACATTATAGTAATTAACGTCATTAGTTCGGGAACTCATATTTAACAGTACGAATGATATGTTTAAGGTCAAGGCGACAGCCGAGTCCTGAAACTCGAAAAGAGTACTGTTAAAAGAGTTCATGGACGAATGTCATTATGTATTTTATTTCATTCTGCCAAATTTAAAAGTATTGAATCGAAAGATTTCAAAATATTGTAACGGATCCTTTAAATTTAGTTGTTTTTGCAAAACATGATTAGCAACGGCGGATTCTCCATTGTTTATTTGTTTTGAATAAAACATTGCTTCAACTGTTGTTGCGATGATTAATTTTGTATTTCCGTAGAAACACTTTATAAGACAAGGCCGTTTTTTTCCATTTTCCCGGATTGAAACTGGGACGTAAAGTAGTAAAATTAGATGCAGAATGAAATAAAGTAACCTTACCACCGCGGAAATCACTCAATACGTGCAATAACGAAATAATACGCCTATGTTACAATTAAAATATCAAAATAATAGGCAAATTAATGTAACCAGAACCTAAATATTCATGTACCATAATTATTGTCGTAAGTCGTTGCTACAATATAAATCCGAAATCTAAATTCACTAGGTTTTTAGAGCGTAAATACGTATACCCTGCACCAAAGATAATAAACAAAATGTAAAATGCGTCCGTAAATAGAATCCTTTTATTAGTAAATTTACATTAACATATCTAGAAGGACATTCGCTCAAATTACAAAACACAAGCGTTGCCAATCTACTTCAAAGTATACACATAAACATGAATAAAGTAAACACAACGATTATCTCAACTCAGTTGTTATAAGCAGACTTCTTCCCAAGTCACAGCTACAGGGCACGGGAATAGTACTACCCTCGTTCAATTAATCCTTATATTTGATCGTGAACAACAATCAGCTGGAATCTTCAATTTCTTCTTTAGATACGACCGTAAACTTTTCTTAACGGCAGGTGAATTAGTTGGAAGTTGTTTTAGTTACTCTTCGCCGGTATACAGTTGCAAACTAACTATGATACATTTTAATCCTAATACAACTGTCCTTTATTTACTGATTCATCTGGTTACATTAACACAAATTCAGCTATTTAATTATGTGTAAACCTTCTTTATATACAAAGTACTTTAGCAAATTTTACACACGCAATGATTGTTTATTCTTAAACAGCTGTGAGCACACTTACTATTAACAACATCTCGGCGCGAGATTTTCCAAAAAGCAAAATACTCAAGATGTTACATATACAAATCTGCCTCTAAGCTTGAATTAATCTATGATATGGGGAATCACTAATGATAAACACTTTTCCTTCTCGACGGAAACAAGAACATTAAGAACGAAATAGAAACAAAAATTTTCCAGGGGAAATAGATCCACAATTAGTGAACTGGTAACTTTCTTAACGATATCTACAGTAAGCCACGAGGTAACTAGCACGAATCGTGTTGGTACATCACAACCCAAACCAAACGCCGAACTCTCACATGAAATAACTAAACTAAACTTAAGAAACCCTTTCACCTTACTCTATAACAACTTTAACACCTCAAATGTAATCATTCACCATTAAAATTTTTCATACTAAAATGCAAACTAAATCAGTTATTATACAGAATCGCGCTAAAACTCAACCCTCTTTTTTGTGTATAACCAAACACCTCTCAGCAGGATCCAATAACTCAGTTAAATCGTCAACAAATTATACACTATCAACTTTACTAACAAATTGGAAGACTATTAAATAGGTATAAGCAAACAAAACGCGCTACAAATTTTTTTTTGTACTTATAGTATTTCCGAACAGGCTAAGATTTTCCTAACTTGCGAAAGCACTCAGGAACACTGGGAGGGTTTAGGGATATTGCTTGACTGCCGAGAAATGTTTATGAATGGCTAGCTTAAATTGACTTAAATCAAAGTTTGGAGGAAAACAGGAACTGTATAGTGCATTCCACAATTTGGTCGCCGTGTGGAAAAATGTAGATTGAGCCCGTTTAGTGTGACACGGTGGAATTTTGAGTGCGTGATTATGGAGGGAATGGGCAAACCGAGTGTTCCTAGCGAAGATGGCTTGGGAAGGTATTAAGGAGTGTATTTCGGAGGCACACTTGCCATGGTAATAGCAATAGAACAAGGAAAGAATAGAAACTATTCTTCCATGCTCAAGAGGCTGTAGGTCAGAAGTCAGAGGCGGGTCATTTATAAGCCTGATAGCTCTTTTTTTGATGCGGTTTACCATATCAAGGGCGTATTGGGGAGCATTGACCCAGAGGTGGGTATTCTAGTGAGCCTTATACAGTAAAAGGAGTTGTTGCGATGTGAAGTACTGTTTAGATCTGTGTAAAAAGCCCAGTTTACGGGCAGCTGTTTTGATGGCTGACAAAATGTGGTCAACCCAGGAAAGGTTCGATGATACGGACATGCCTAATATGGAAATAGAGTTTGAAAACTTGAGTTCTAAGCCATTCATACGAGTATTTACAGCAGGAAATGATCGGTCTTTCTTGGCGGACACAAGGCAACACTGCGTTTTGTAGGTGTTGAACGTGAGTAGATTATTCCTTCCCCATTCAAGGACACGTTCTGTCACTGTTGATTGAGGCTGCCATTTTTGCCTTTACGTCCTGTCTAGACTTATTGTTGTGGGAAAACTGAGAACCACAATGTAGATTGCTGTCTTCTGCAAAGCAATGGATCGGGTTAGTTGTTGAGTAAATGAGGTCATTTATGTACAGCAGGAAAAGTGTGGGAGCTATCACTGATCCTTGGGGTACTCCCGCGTTAATAGTAGTTTCTTTCGAAAAGAAGGCATCGACGACAACGCGTATAAGTCTTTTGTCAAGAAAGCTGGATATCTAATTGATGAGCGAATCGGATAAGCCGAACGAAGTGAGCTTGGCAAGTAGGCACTTATGCCAAACCTGGTCAAAAGCTTTTGAAATATAGAAAGCTACTACTACTGTTCCACCGGACCTTTCTAATGTGTTATTCCAAAGTTGGGTGACATATGAAAGAAGATCACCAGTTGAACGACTCTGTCTGAACCTATACTGGTGGTGGTCTCTACGATTTTCGATAGAATGGAAGTAGTAGCTATTGGTTGATAGTTCAAGGGATCGGTTTTGTCGCCCTTTTTAGAAATAGGCTGGACATTTGCTAACTTCCACGATGAGGGAAACTCTCCAGATGACATGGAGATCGAAAAGAGTTTGGACAATACCAGTACTAGCTCGGGGTAGGATTTTTAAGGACGATAGCTGGAATACCGTCAGGGTAAGTCGCCTTGTTTGGCTCAAGTTTATTGATAATTGATTCCAGGAGCTTGTAACGAAAGTGGATTGGTTTAATAGCGTATGAGGTAGATTTGGGCGGCGGCACAGTTTTATCAGAATCATTGAGACGTGAATTTGATACAAAGTAATCGACAAAGAGGTTGGCTTTTTCAGCAGGATCAGCTACTAGAGCTCTATCGCGAGACCTCATGGGAGGAAAGGAGGATGTACTAAAGTTTTTACTGATGGCTTTAGCTAATGACCAAAATTTAGGACCAACCAAAGGACATGAGAGTAATTTCTTGCATTTACGTTCTTCAAACATCATTTTGGCCTTAGTGATAATACTTTTGCAACTATTGCTTGCGGCAATATAGTTGGCGTGATTTTCGATAGATTTATTTGATTTCCATTTGATATAGAGTTTATGCTTTTGCATAAGCCCTATTAAACCAAGGTTGGGAACGGGCATGACCTGCACGATTATGTTTTTTGGGCATGTATAACGCCATACCCATCAGGTTATCTTCAGTTATTGAAAGAGCAATGTTTGAAGGGGAAGACCATTTAAAGCAATACTCACGGCAGGGGAAGGTTGTAAAAAAATCCCGCAGTTCGCTCCAGTTAGCTGATTTAAAACACCACATAGTTCTATCTGTTTTTTGAGTAACAGTGGGATTGGATACAGAGGAAGTTATTTCGATTAGGGAGTGGTCTGATTGACCATGTGGGGAAAGGTCTCTAGTTTTATACACAAGTGGGTTAGTTGAAAGGAATAGGTCCAGGAGATGTGGAGTATGGTTGGGGTTGTCAGGGATTCTGGTTGGTTCGGAAATGATTTGTGTGAGATTACAGTATAAAACAAATGCTTCTGCACTATAACCTGCTGGATTAGTAGTAGAGGAAAAATAAAGCCAAGATTGGAACTGTGATAAGAGGTAGTCTATTTTCATACTAAGGCAATCAAAAAGATCTTGGAAGTTGTTATCATTGGGAGACATACAAACAACAGTAGAATTTCACAAATTGGACTCCAGAATGTTTGAACCAAATCGCGTCAAATTTGTTGTTTTCCAAAGTGGACATCCTCTTACAACCTACGTTGTCCTTGGTTTACGCACATACTACGCCTTTAAAGCCGAAGTTAGAGTGGAGGTTGGATCTGGGAAATTGCAGGTCAGGCGAATCAGTGCTTCCAGGAGAGACTTGCGTTTCTGATAGAAACAGAATGTCCGGTTGCACTTGTTCAAGGTGTTGGTGAATAGCATTAAGATTCGACCTGATACCACGTATGTGGCAGTAATATATCCGGATGTTGGTACTTTCGATGACCGACGTCGCTTTAGTCCTGCCCTCCCGGGCACCCGAATAGGGCAGAATTTTATTCCTGGCAGATCTTGTTCTTCTTAGTCTTGATTTTGGCATTGACGAATTTTTGTCCCCCCCAGAATCCTTGGGAAGGATCTACGAATCGATGTGAGCGTGTGGGCGTCTCGCCCTACTCACAATATCATGATCGATAAGCTCATATAACGTCAAGAACTTTATAATTACATTCCTTAAAAACCCTTTACATCAATGATTGCAAATTTTCTCATGAAGAAACCACTTTCTTTTATCGAAAACCAAACTAACAAAAATAATAATATTCGCGGAAAGATGATGTTTATGTTAACCCTATTTTCGATACCCAAACGTCAATAACCGAGAAAGCAAAATAATTGTAAGCCCAATTTAACCACACGTGACAATATACGAACTACACAACTTGCACTGGTGCAATCGGGCAGTAGATTGATGTTATTTAATTTGTACCTCAGCTTGAGTGCTTCAATAATCAGCTGCAGGTGGAATGAATGTATTTGTACACTAACGTGTGCGATTGTTCCAGAACAGACCGATAACAGCAAAAATAGATGATCGAGTTAACGTCTGCAATAAGCAACCGTAAGTTTAGCCAAAAAGTAAGCATGTAATTCAGTAACAATTGTAGAATTCACTTCTCCAAGGTATCATACAACGACATGATTATAATGTAAGACAGGTGTTACGAAGAAAAACTTTACTTTCGAGACCAGCTCGTTGAAACAAGAATAAATAATTCCTGTATTCAAGGAATAGTACATTGGATTATATACCAATTTAATTTGGGTTGTTTAATTAGTATTTAACGTAGAAAAGTTAAAACACGCGTTTTTCATTTAAATGATACGTTAAGTGCTATTTATTACTATAAGACAGCGTAAACTGAAAGTAAAATTTATATAAAAGAATACTTATCTTTTTTGGGTTTTTTAATTAATTTAAAAAACCCATGTGTGATTAATGGTGAAAGCTTACATTTTCATACTATATACATAGAAATCATTATATTAATTTCAATGTAGGAAGAAGTAAATAAAGGTATACAACGATGAGTTAAATAGTTATTTATACCCAGAAAATAGAAAATTACAATTTAATAAGAGAATACTTTATATGAAACTCAATGACGTAACAGGGTGAAATTATGCACATTTACAAACTCTACTTTAAAATTATGGAAGTGGAGTAGAATATGGTAAATCAAATTAAGCACATCATACAATTAAAGTAATCTTCACAATTTAACTTTGACTCAGCCTTGATTTAATATACTTTATAAAACTTCTAAAACTAATCTCTATTCACTTCATAATTACTTCTATTAATTCCACTCCATTTTCATAAAGCCTAACCTGCACGAATAGAATTTAACAACACTATTTAAATTCTGCATTGTTTAGTTTCATTAATATTAGGTCAATAATGTTTTTACTCTGAAACTTTCAACATTATAAAACCGTAAATGGTCACATTCACATAAAATCAACCTTTGAAATACATTCGAAAATGTGTTCTTAGATTGCATACTGAAACAAAACTCAATTGTGTGTGTGTGTGTGTGTGTGTGTGTGTGTGTGTGTGTGTGTGTGTGTGTGTGTGTGTGTGTGTGTGTGTGTGTGTGTGTGTGTGTGTGTGTGGGTGGGTGCGTGCGTGCGTGCGTCGCTGCGTGCGTGCGTGGGTGCGTGCGTGCTTGCGTGCGTGCGTGTGTACGTGTGTAGATGTATGTTAGTATTAACTTAAACTTAAACTTAAACTTAAAATTTCGTATTTAAGCTTGATTTCATCCCTCTGGTTCTGGGTAAAGTCCAATAGCGAAGACGGGGGTTTGTTAGGAGCACTTTTAATTTCTAAATAACGATCAGCTTTATAAGAAAGTTGTAAACATATTTTTTTGAAGATAATTCAATTTTACATGACTTGTTTTGTGAATCAAACGTAAATAAGCATTTAAAATTATTAAATTTGATTCGGTATGTCTTAAACTGTATTACATATATTTTATTAAAGTCGATCTTACATCGATTATTGTTGTTTTACAACGTTGCCTACTTTCGTTATAAACGTACTACAAAAGAGATTGTATAAACATCTTAATAAAATTATTACCATTAAGAAATATATATATATATATATATATATATATATATATATATATATATATATATATATATATATATATATATATATATATATATATATATATATATATATATATATATATATATATATATATATAGTTTTACATGACTTGTTTTGTGATGCAAAGGTAAATAAGCGTTAAAAATTAAAAATGTGGTTCAGTATGTCTTAAACTGTATTACATATATTTTATTAAAGTCGATCTTACATCGATTATTGTTGTTTTACAACGTTGCCTACTTTCGTTATAAACGTACTACAAAGGAGATTGTACAAACATCTTAACAAAATTGTTACTGTTAGATATGTATATATATATATATATATATATATATATATATATATATATATATATATATATATATATATATATATATATATATATATATTTATGTACCAATAAGCCAAAGGCAGGTAAAAAATATATATTACATGTGCTGAAAATTCCGTTCAGCTTCTCGCAGGTTACATTACACTACCACGAAAAGTTTAAATGGGCATAACAATTTGTCGGCAGTTTTAGATAAAATCGCTGTGTCAGTAACATCAACGTGTTAGTTTTAAGTGACAAACATCTTAACAAATTGAAAAAAAATCCGCTTTAGTACCGATTTATGGATGACATTCGAATTTTAAGCTATCACATGAATTTAAAACAATAGCATCTACAACTTTGATGAAATTTTTCCAAAAATTTGGTTTAATTGTAAAACACGCGCTTGGAACAAAGCACTCATTAATTGCATAGAGGATTACTATATATTTATTTTTCAACGAGCTTGTCTCGGAACTTGTTTTTTTGTAATATTTGATTTCAATGTGTACTTTTCTGGACTTTTTTCTATACATTTCTTTTACCGTTCATATCAACATTACATCGAAGAATAAATTCTACACTGCAACTACACTGCTACCTTCTGGCTACACTCACTATTACTTACTACCAAATCTTAAATCCATCATCTATACGCTACTGATGTATATCTAGCTATCGTTTGTCTCTTCGGTTTTTCGTGTAGTTTATACATTGGATACAGTTGTTTTTGTCGAACTGCTTGATAATTCTTGCTACTTGTACGTTACCTAAATTAGTGAAATTTGGTTAAATGAACCAATTCTGCATATACAGTTAACTCTGGCTCTTGTTTTGATAAATTTGTAAATAGTTTTCGGTGACACAACTTCTACAACTGTATTTAGGTTTATGTATAAAGTACTTAAATGTAAATTCCATTCTATACCTGTATAAGTAATTATCTTTCATTTACGATAAAGATTTGTGCCACGAACGTCTATTTTGTGTTGTTATTTACTTTAACTAGAAACAGTTACGCAGGAAGATCGGTTTGTATAAAGTAAAATTACTAACTCCTAACGTTAGTACCTACACCCTTGAGCTCAATGGTCTATATCTTTTAGTTTTATGTACAATTACTGCGTTGGGTAAACAGAGATGTTTACATTTAACGAATGACTGATGTGTTACTGATTTCTACAGAATTAAAAATTTCGCTAATATAACTACTTTTGAATGTATCGTTTTCCAAATTAACATTCGTGGGAGCAAGCCTTTAATTTGTGTTGATATGTATAATATATAGTTTTAGGGCTGTATTTTAGAAGGTTCATGGCACCTATTATTACTACTAATGAAGCTCATTCGTATTATCATTTATACTAGTCCCGTGAAAATAATTAATTTTCTGACCGCACATCAAAAGTGCTCTAATTTCTTTCACTAGCTTCTGAGTTAAACTTGCTAGATTATTCTGGGCGAAAACCACCCAGTCATTATTGTTCTACGGTATTATAACAGATTGATTGGTTTTACGAAAATTGGTCCCGTTACATATACATTAACATTTGTTTCAGTTTTTATTCGGGGTTTTGAATTTTGTGTGATAGAGAGGTACAAAGCATGCAAATCAATGCAGACAAAAGATTAGACTGAACATAAAAGAAATGGTAATAAGATATAGGAGAAATACATTTTTGTTTATATTTAAGCATAATGTAGCATTTTTTCCATAATTAAATTTTAGTGAATATGTACATATCTTCTTGTTCGGATTATACATAATTTGAATATCAGTATACAGGGTGTGCAAATAGTACTGCACCAAATGGGATTATTTAGAAACGGTTGGACATTAAGATTTGACATTTGGTGGGGTTAAAACACACATAAATACCCATATTATGATATGAGTTTCGTTTGTTTTGTTCGTCTGGTGTTTGTCAGAGGCACCCATCTTCAATTTTTTTAAATTGCAATCTAGGAGTTTGGTGTCATTTGACAGGTAATTGGTTTAGAAATAAACTACGGTATATCATAAGCTTACTTATTCTAAAATAACGAAGAAAATTAAAAAGCCAAATAGACTTTGTAGAGGGAACATTTTCTGGTCAAAGGGCTGTAAATAAATACAACTTATACAAAAATTTAAGTCAAATGTAGCATTTCTGTGTTCTCTACTGATTGTTTTCTATTTTAGCAATTTCTAATATTCTTTATCGCTTTTCTAATTCGAACTGATAGTAAATACTACATTACGATATTATCATAAGTTTGTTTTTCTCATGTAGAGTCGCATATAAAATACGGTTTGGTTTGTTGATAGACTATTGTCAATAAGCGAATGGACAACAATCTGAGCAGTTATTGTGATTTTCATCAAGTAAGTAACTCAACTTTCTTGTTCAATTCATTTGTTTAATGTTTTAATTTTCTTCGTTATTTTAGAATAAACAAGCTTATGATATACCGTGCTGTATTTCTAAATCAATTACCTGCCAAATGACACCAAACTCAACCTAGGTTGCATTTAACAAAATTCAAGATGGATGCCTCTGACAAACACCAGTCGCACAAAACAAATGAAACTTATATCAAAATATAGATATTTATATATTATTTAACCCCACCAAAGGTCAAATCTAAATGTCAAACCGTTTCCACATACTCCCATTTGGTACGATACTATTTGTACACCCTGTATATTTTTTAGCGTATGTTGTTCGTATTTAGCCAAATCCATTTTCGTGTTATGCGCAATGTGTTTAAAACTTAAATCTCCGTCTGTATTGTCTTAGAATGCAGCTTTGTGTGAAGTTTACTTTCCTGGAAAAGATATGAAGTTATCGTTTATTACATTTTCTGTATTATATTTACTTGGGAAATTGGTCCCGCAGGTTGAAAAATATTTGACTGCGTAGGTTAAGAAAACCTCTTACAGCTTGAAAACTGAATACTCATGGTTTGATTTTGTACCGAAAGAAGCGTGGGCGAAGTATGCCGCTTGTGCACCATGGACTTTACGTTATACCCGTGTCACTTGCTTTAGTTCGATGATATATTTATGTTTACCTTTACGTTATTGAAAAGTGTTGACCATATCATACCTTTATATCGATGTTATGCCTTATCGAGTCGTAAAGAAATTGTTCTGCTGTAGTGTATGACCCTATCTCAGTGTTATTAGGTCATCAACTTTAGTTACTATATTGAACTTATTCAGTTTGAATCTTTACTTTCATTGAATAACTCTATGTAAGGATAGGTTATATTTTATGCATAGCTTTATGTATGGATTAAGAATTAGTTCACTATCGTAAGGCTTCGCTAAAAGTTTAAGTACAATTTTTTCATTTATGCAGACGCTTATCAACCGGTATTTTTTTGATTTATTGAATATACAAATAAATACAGTTGTCTTGTTTTTTTTTTGTATTTCAATTATTTACCCAAAGGGAAGGAGTGGCGCCTAACCTATGCATATCTGATTTAGAGCTGTGGGCATTATCTTTGGATTCGATTACGACGTGTTGATAAAAAATATCAATTTACAGTAAGTATTTTGGTTTATGTCACCGATAAGCTAAGCTGTGATAAAAACTTACCTTATCATACGCTGACATTACTGTAGTTTTTTTTTTATATAACTAGCCGTACCCGGCGCGCGTTGTTGCGTTATGAGGGCCCCAACGGCCGATATTAAAAAACCTTCGCAGGAGTACCCAACAACTTCTCAAAGTTTTATGGCGATCGGACGAATGATGTAGCAATGCATAAAGGACAAACAGACATACAGACATGCAGACATACATTTGTATATATATATATATATATATATGGATTATATTTATGTTATGAATTCGTGTTGGAGCAACAATTCTTATTTGTTATATGTGGGGTTTTTGTTATAAGTGTTCTTATCTGTTATAATGTTGTGATGATTTATAATGACCCATAGTAAAAAGTCGGAATTATGTACTATTTTAAATGAACTTCGGAGACTTTATCCAATGTAAGTTGTCTTCTCATTTGGTTGGTATCACGTGAGTTTTTGTTAAACTCGTTATCACTGTGAAGTTGTTGGTTTCCCTTCTTTCTTATATACCCAGTTTGTGGTTGATGAGCATAGATAGAAATTTAGGGGTATATATGCATATGGTACATATAAAGTGGTGGGTAACGGGTAGCGGTAATACCATTGATGTTAAATAAAAAGTGGTCACCACCCAGTAACTGTAGATTGCTTAATAATATCTTGCTGTTAGGCAAATATTATTGCATATAGACTACATTTTAAATAATGTTAATAAAAATATTATTATTATGTTGATTCGATAAGAGCGGGACTGTAGAAAAATTCTCGTGAATGGCTCTGTGCCGTTTTTTGGGCATGTCGACCACACGAAATTCAGGGAACTCCAGAAACAGTGGCAACGGAATCAGACTATCATCGACTTTGTTACAGTTTCCCTAGCCCATTATTTCAACCAGGAGTGCTTTATAGGCCCTACAATAACACCAGATCACCTATTACTACTGGTCAAAACTTTATATTGTCTCGTCTTCCCTGACACATCCGCTATATGGTGTAATCAAGGGATTTTCGAACGCAAGCTGTATTCTCTGAACATATTGCTTGCAATCTTTCCACATCCAATCTTCTAATCACCCAAGATCTCGAGAGAACTATCAGAAACAACTTCCGTAATTACGGACGCGAACGAAACCTCAGTCCAATTGAAAAACATTGCCATTTCCTGCAAACCAGGAGTCTCAAAACCGAGCACAATCGTCTCAACATCTTAATCAGACGAGAAACAAACACACGGAAGACTCCTGGATCAAATTTACCTACGAGTTAGATTACCGAAGTGGAAAACTCTTCTAGCAACAGTTTAATAGACTGATCCGAAGAAAAGTAACCCCAAAATCCGACTTCTTCGTCCTTCACCTTTAGTCCATCTTTCCACGCCCCGAAAATCCGAAGAATTCAATAACCTTAATATCCCCAAAATTTATTTGCACAGATCCGGCCATAAAAGGACGGCCTTAACCGTAAAATACTCTGACAGTTACTCGACCGAGCCCTCAGATTACTCACTGACATCTACGATAAATATTTAACACTGTCCCACTTCTCGACGGACTGGAATTCGGCTTCCATGGTCATGATGCCTAAACCGCACTCCGAGCTTACTACACCCCCTTCCTATAGACCCATCTTCCTCTTAAGCTGCCTTGGAAAATGCTTTGAGGGGGTTCTGACCAGGTGACCTAGAGACTATTTCGAATTCAACGAATTACTTCCTAACATCCAATTGAAGGCGCTTGCAGAGACCACTAGAGCATTCTATGACATAGAATGCAACCTGGCTGTATTTCTAGATAT
The DNA here is from genome assembly GCA_036346205.1 of Vesta saturnalis. Lineage (NCBI taxonomy): Eukaryota > Metazoa > Arthropoda > Insecta > Coleoptera > Lampyridae > Vesta > Vesta saturnalis. The sequence continues at coordinate 1,049,266 of JARFJB010001339.1, forward strand.
TAAACAAGCATTTGACAGGGTCTGAAATGACGGTCTATTTGACAAAATTCGTAAACTAAATGTCCCTGATTACTGATCTAAACTTATCTAAACTCTCGCACTTGACTAATCGATCAGTTCAAGTCAAAGTAAGCAACCTCTCCTATCCATTCCAACTTTCAGCAGGCATGCCGCCTATTTTTGTTTCCGACGTTCCCAGTGTAACACAACCCGGAGTATCCGTTACGCAGTTTACGAATGATACTACCTTCAGGGCAGTACATGGAAACAGCGTAATTGCCATCCACCTTATATTCAGAACTCTCCGAAACTTTTATCACTGGGCTAACCGGTAGAGAGTCTCCGACATTCCAACTAAAGCACAAGAAATCCTAACTGCTACGAAGAGAAATTTTCCCACCTGGCCGACAGCAATGCTTCCTTAACCCTTAACAAGGAAAGACTCCAACAAGACGTCACTTGGTAATCCTATTCATCAAAATATTAAACTGGCTCCCCGAACACTTAACAGGATACGAAACCGAGAAAACCTACTAGGCGCCCTCCATGGTCGAGTCACAGGTTGCCACCCCAAAACACTACAACATCCCTACAAAACGTACAAACGCCCTGTTATGGATTTCCGAGCACCCATATACACAAACATAAACCCCAACCAGGTGCCCTGACGCCCTCATAATACAACACGCAAACAAATAACCCATCACAACCAGAATACAAACATTAGAAAGGTCGTAGGTTCAAATCCTACTCGAGGTGAACTTTTTATTTATGTATTAAATAAAGTTAATAATTATTTTAATTTTAATTAGAAAGAAACTTTACACACAAAATAATTTTAAGCGATACAATCCCAACCAGGAATCTGACTCTCAAGACCGTATGCAATCGTCTCAACGTTTTAATCAGACGAGAAACAAACACACGGAAGACTCCTGGACCAAAGTCACCTACGAGTTAGATTACGGAAGTGGAAAACTCTTCTAGCACAAGTATAAGATAGATATCCTTACCGCTCATGATTGTAAACTATACAATAACACAAATCAACGCAACACCACCAGATTAACCAGGGCCGAAGAGGAACATTCCATTAAAAATCATTAGGATAAGCTGCTAATAAATAAAAACTAACATAAGTATGAGCCAGCTAACAAGAACAAATGAGTATATCGTTTATCATCCGGAAGTGAAGCGTAAACATCAGCGACGACTTTGACGGTTTGACAGATATACAATTCGGAATATTAGGCTTATGAGAAATTCAAGTTATGGATGCGATTTATGCACGTAGGAATGTTAGTGAGATACCGAGAATTTGGTAAAAAAAAGTAGTTTAAATTTGAGTCTTAATAACATTTTTAGTGTGGTGAATTTAAACAAATGAAGTTAATGATCAGTTTAATTAAGCAAAATTGGGAAAACATTCTGCATGTTTAAAAAAATACAAAACAGCTTTTGTAAGAAATAAATTAGTGACTTAAGTAAGTGATTGCGTACGTGATCTTAGAAAATAGATGAATAGCATTTTTTCTGTAAATTGAGTGTATAGGAGAGCTTGCATTTAAGTCTACTGTAAAATGTGTCGTTATAAAAGTTTTGTCATAGTTGTTAGACAATTATTCAATGAATATCAATTACCGACACTTAAGTAAAGCACTATTAAAATTTGTTTTTATGAAATATTTTCATACCTTTTTTATTTTAGTACGACTTCAGATTTTACGTTTTATACAGTATTAGTTTTGTCTAGGTTGGCCAAACGAGATGTTTGTTTTTGGATACCTTCCGTAATGTAACCCATATGAATTTCAATGCAAACCTGTGTTTAAGCTATTCATTTATGATTATGTACACATTAAAGTATACAATTGTATACTGGAAAAAAGTAGTAGATTTCTAACACGATTCGTGCTATTTTATAAATGTTGATCGTAAAAACCGTTTCGTTCGTGAAAAGCTGAAAACTACATAAAGCACCAGACATAGTAATTGAAACCATTCAGTGTTATATGGAAAATTGGTTCAGGAATATCGATATTTACGAGTTGCGTAACAAAGTAAACCCCACGGTCAGTGATACAAACTCTGAATGAATATTTCTCCATAAAGCGCATCTATTAGACAAACATTTGTAAAATGAATCTAAAAGTAATTCAATAATAACAGAATTTCAATTGAGACGTTATTACTACTAAGGGACGACAACAGAGTGGCAGTTGTCTAATTAACTACATTAAGCGTTAAATGTGCAAATTACTTTCTCTTTATAACTTACATTATTATGAAGTAGACTATACGAAGTGAAAAACTCAATATAGCAGTTAAGAAAATTAAAAAACTAAGAATGTGTACTTTATCAAACAAATTAACAGATAGTTTGTACGTAAACAAAAAAAATGAGTTCCAAATCCTCGTTTCACCTTTGAGAGCTTTTACAGAATGTAACCGATTTTTGGTTCTCAGACTACTTAATTTTCCTCTTTCAGTTCAGAATTATAATAAATAAGAAAAAAAATTGCTGCATACAATGGGTTCGCAGATGTAGTGGTTACGAATATAGTTGGGAATGGTTAATAATGTAACTACATCAGGTTACGCTAGAGAACCAATAGAAACAAAGTATGTAAAATTACCAAACTATCCTGCTTATGCAAAAGGTCTTTCTAAAATATTTTCCAAAATTAGTTTGAAAACTGTCACTACTTTTAGGCAATCCAAAGATCGAGTGCATAAGCAGAATAGGCCGGGAATTTATAAAATTAATTGTAAAAATTGTGAACAAGTATATGTAGGGCAAACTAAATAATCTATCAAAATTCGCTTTAAAGAACATTTAGCTCATATGAAATACAAACATTGGAACAACTCTGCCGTAGCCCTACATATGTTTGATAAAAGTCACGTAATAGACAAGGTATCTTTAATCAAGCATGTTGGCACTAATAATGACCATTAAGGACCTTTAGGCTATTCAGAACTTTCACAGGATAAATAATGAACTGCTTCTCGCTAATGAAATATCTTTAGTTCGTCGCAATTGACAGCTGCTTAATTGTTATTTTGCTTTGCAAATTCGTTACGGTTTTTTGCGCCATCGACTTACTTTGCCGCGTGCATAAAGTTCACAAGTGCCTAAATGAGGAGATGTGTCGTGACCCTTTTAAGATAGCAAGTAACTCAGTCCCCTATGTAACCCAATTTGATGCGCGAGTGAGTGGTTAGCTTAGAAAATACAATACAAACCAAAAAAGGCACTATTTAGTTTGCTTTCGTATAGCCATCAAATTAAGAAGAGGACAAAGGCACAGTTATGACAAAGGTCACAGTTTAACTAAGGAAAAGAACGCTGGTCTAAAAGAGTGCTGGTTAAGTTAACCACACTATGCAAAAAGACACATGCAAGGAAATAATGGTCGTTCAACACAAATCTTTATTTTTCTGAAGGTATGGGCGGAAATGAATACGAAGCTTTACAAATAACATAATCAAAGCATAATGTTCCCTATCAAATCTGAATAAATGTATCCTTTAACCCTGCTAAGGCTAAGAGGGGTACAAACGCACCCCCAGGGAATATTTTTGTGGTTTTTCTTAAGAAAATTGTTTTTTAATGTGTAGCATATTCTATTTGAAACGTTTTCTGAATATAGTAAGCTTCTACTTTGTTTAGTTAATTATTTATGATTAAAATTCTCTTTGAGGCACGCTCGTACCCCACATAGCCTTTTGAAGTTAACGTTGCAGAACCAAATAAATATATTTATTTAATCAAACACCACTTACCTTCTCTAATGCTTTGGTGAATTAAGACAAAAAAAATTAGAGTGAATCGAATAAAACAGCACTATCAGACTGTAATGTGTTAATTTATCATCGGAATTTTAGTATGAGTTGAGATTTTTATACCTGTTGTTAGGCAACACACCTTACGGCGGTTTCAATTTTTTTTAGAAATTCGGCAACAGTGTACGTATCTACATTCAATCTTTCTAGTAATTTAAAAAAAAATGTGATAATGTAGAATGTTTTCATTCGTTAAAAAGAATCATGTGACTTTTCTTTCTGGTTTCTTCTGTGACCGAAGAACACCGTTTTGAGCAAACACGAAAAAATGTGTTGCTAAAACTGGTATATGTAATCTTTACTTAATAGAAGTTATAAACAGTTTTACTCTGCTTATTATAGGACCATACTAATTACAGTTAGTTTCGTTTTTATGGATTTAAAGTCGTCTGGCAAAAGTTCTCGTCAGATGAAGAGCTAAGCGAAACCACTTTCTTTCTTTTGCACTGATCACCTCTGTGTTAGCATTTAAATCAATAAAATATATGTTTTACAATTTAAAATAAATTAAAATACACCTTTGAAATTTTGTGTGCGACTCGTATCTAAACTAAGGGTTTCTCTAGTTTTTTCTTGCTATTGGTTACCGTTACCCTTCGTTCTTCAAGATATTGCTGTGACCTATTCTACCACTTCGCTTGGTCAACGATCTTCCCAATTATGATGCAACGTGCAAATGGTCTCCGATAGCTAGATCGAAGATACTTTATGGTTACGACGTTATATCGGACCCTTCTCTTACTACAAGCCAATAGATTTATATATAGTAAAACACTCAGTTAAGTAATTATACACTAGCAACATCCTGGTGTGTTTATTTCACTTGTTATTCCGTCATGATGAAGCTCTCGCTATATAGACAATCGCAGTTAATCAGCAGAGTACGTTAAGAGCAGCTCGTTACTGTTACGGTTACTTGTTACTGTTACGAATTATAGTGCTAAGTATAACACCGTTCTTCTAAATGTTGTGTGGGTAACCTTTTTTGAACTTTTAATAGTATTACATCTATCGAGGTTATGTTCCTGTAGCGATAAAGATTATATACGTTTTAGTGGAAATGTTATGAACTTTGCTCACATGGGTATTCCTTGCGAATAAATCTCAAATGCTGACTACATTCTTTTGGCTATTTTCATGTGTAATAACTTTGCCTTTGGAAAAAATTGCAATGTATCAACAGTTGTTATAACTGTATAGCTACTGCTTTGTAGTGAATAGCTATTTGTAAATTGGGATGTTGCCACTTACTAAACTAGACAGTTGTTATACAGAGTAGTTCACTAGTTATGTTAATACTTGTTAATACTTATATGAACTAGACTGCTTATATGTAGGGTTACTCATATCTAAATTTTATCGCTAAGTGGTTACTGCATCTTGTACTTTACTTCGTAGTATATGTACTTACAGTATAACTTTAGCTGTCAACAAACGCTATCGTAATAATTTTCTTTTTGCTTCTAATTGTTTCGGCTCTCAACCACATGGTGAAACATATTTACTTTAAATTTCTTGGTAATGGTAATAATTCTAAATTACGCTTTTGCTATATAGGCTTATAGAAATAGTGGCAACCTAGCACATCCTGATTGCTGTGTGAAAAATTTCTGCTTTATGTTTTTTTTAAGAAAGACGCAATGGTTGACATCTAAGTGAAATAAATTTGGCTATTAATTTTGGGTTAACTGACTTTTTTTATATAAAACTGATACGCCAGTTTTAAGGATAACTCTTCCTATAACGTCGGTTTTATTTTATGTAATTCATTTTGAGATTGTGTGTTTATGGATATTGGGATCAATGCTGGATGTCGAATAATGCAAAATAACTTTGTTTTTGAGTAGTGTATGTTCAGTTTTGTTTTCTGTATTATAAGCGTTTTGTAACTGTGGTTTCATATTAGTTGAGTTGATCGGCCTATTTTCACAGTTTTTCCTTTTTGAGGGCGATGTTTCGGAAGTGCACTCTGCTTCTGTCCTCAGGCTTAGTCCTGAGAAGGACTGCTTTCACATTTGAGTCGAATTCATATGTTATGTTTTTTTCCCAAGCACTTGACTACTCTCAGATTCGAACTTGGTACCTTTCAGTTACTAGTCTGACATATTTACCGCTGAGCCATTGAGTAATCCAAATAATATATATATATATATATATATATATATATATATATATATATATATATATATATATATATATATATATATATATATATATATATATATATAATATTTATATTGCACTATGATAGCCCTTCGCGTATGATTAGAATCCATATGGGTTTCATTTCCACGTGTTTTATCATTGACATAGTTTTAAAGGTCAATAAATTTTGAAATTTCCGGGAAGTGGTTCTATTTTTATGCCAACCTGCAGTTCAGGTCAATGAACTAAGACTTACTTTCTCTCACACACACATTTGTCTGTCTCTCTCTCTTACACATGTAAATCCTTATGTGAACCAGAAGTAGAGTAGTTAAACTACTACCACTAATACCGAAATAAGAGTATAAGTAGAGATTAAGAAAACATCCTCGCTTCTGAGTAAGCGTGAACTTTTCGTATTAAGCAGTATGCTCCAAAAAAATATATAATTTAGACATATAGTAACCGAGCGTGCAATAGTAGCCTAGTGTCAATCACCCTATATAAGTATATTAAGCTGCTTAACGGTAGTTCTAAAATAATAACGGCAACTTCATATATTATCCTTAAATCTTGGCAGTTTGCTGTTGTCAATACGGTTCTACTAATACGAATAGACAGTGTAAAGTAAAAAGTGCTCAAATGGCGTAAGTTATCGAATTAATATCTAGGAACACTGAGTAAGTAAAAAATTCAAGGTTTGCAACCTACACTTAGTCTTAACTTCCTAAATTGTACGTAAAGGATATCTAGCAAAATGTAGAGTTGCGTTCAGCTGGTACATCACACGAACAAGCCATGCAGGAACGGAAGCAAATATTAATTTATAGTTACTTCAATAACCGGTTGAAATATTTCCGCACTCAATAACAGTTCGTAGGTTTAGTGCATCGACAGTGAGTAATAAACACATGATTACCGTTATAGTTAAATACTTAGACTTACGAGCTCCTTCACATAATAAAAAATACATAATTCACCGTTAGCTTAGTTTTATATAGAGTAATAAAAAGTTTGACGTGGTTTAAACTCTTGTCTACTGGGAAAAAGTCGAGATGAAGGTGGTGAACACCTTACTCGTATTTTCCGTGAGTAGTCGTCAACCTAGACGTTCCATATCGGATGATCAATGATAACGATGAAGTTTACCTAGTGTATTTAATAATCCAGATTTCAGAATGTGGTTACAGTACAAAGATGTGAAGGTAAGCATATCAAAAGAACCTTCCAATGAAACGAAAGGTCACTAGTTTTATTTTAAAGAAATTTGTATCCATATTAAACGAAATAAAAATATATATTATTAGTATTAAATAAAGCAGGTGCTTGAAACAAGCCAGTCTAACTGAAATGTACTTACAATATCAATTTATTGTAATATTACAGAAAATTTTCTAGCACATCTCGTTTTCTTAAAAGTAAACAAAATGTAGTCAACCCAACTCTAAATTTTCTTTTTGACCAATCAAAAAAATTGCATTTCTTTTTGTTCTCACATTGAATCTATGCGCGACGTTGCCACGTATACTTTTATAGATATAAATACGTTACTTTCAAAATGTCATTTAACCCGTCAAATCAAAAGTGTCCAACTACTTTGGTTGGCCGAAAAGAAAAAAACTAGTTACACGCCACTTTCTCATAAAGCGGTTAAAATGTTTCAAAATGACACATTCCATAAGACAGCGTATGTTATAGTCGTTGGTATCGCGTGTTGCCTACTCGCCAGCAAAACTTCGTAAAACGTTAAATATTTTGTAATAAATTCTAAAATAGTAGAATAACGTGAATTATGAGTCACAATTAATAATAATTTCAGAAACGCATGTTGATTAGCACCTTCAAATGTGTTGTTAGTTGTTATGGAAATAGGTGTTGTAATAATAACATTAAAATTTATTATTGCTTTCAGGATGTAAAAGGGCTTAATATGCAGAAAAGTTGACATGTTACGTACATCAGTGCCGCATTATAATTTAAAATGACAGATAAGGGTAAAATGACCTAAGAATGTTCTAAATTTTTACCACACAGGAAATCATTATAACAGTTGTACAAAGCATTTTGCCAATGTGATCAACATCCAAATTACAAATTAATAAATTGTAAGTATTTTGTTAATTGAACTGAATTTATACAATTGAATACCTGTTACTTTCCATAATAATAATTAACTTTTACTGTATAACTAAAGCAATCAACAAGACGAAGAAACGGAATAGATGTCTCCTGATCCATTCCGCCATTGAGTGAAACTATTCCGTTTAATAATTTTAGAGTAAGTTATAAAAATGCTATCACGATTATCATTCATAATTAAGATACTTACCTGTTGGCTATGAAGTCGTGCTTTATTTTAATTTTTTTTAAATGTAAACGTTTGATAACAATTACAGTTGTCGTCTCCAGTAAACTTTAATAGTTTTTAAAAATTAAGTAGGATGTTTTATATATATATATATATATATATATATATATATATATATATATATATATATATATATATATATATATATATATATACAGGGTGTTTCATTAAGGCTGGCCACCGGCCATATTTCAGAAACTAGTGGACATAAAAAGTGGAGAAAAATTCATTATAAAAGTCGCCACGAGAAAATCCTGAAATTATTTTTAAATTCCGTAATTCATCGCAAGGGGCGCAATTGAAAATTAAAAATAAAATTATAAATTTCTCCGAAAATTCCCACATTAAGGCATACCTTTGGTAACATCGTTAGAAAGCTTAGACAATTCTGCATCATTTTGGTCTAAGGCTCATTGGCGTACCGACCTTAATAAAAGTGGGGGAAGCTATTGAATGTGGAATCATTTAAATCGCTGTAATTTTTAAACGACTTATCCGATTGTAGTAACGGCCGTCAATTTGAACATTTATAGATTTTCACTAGTTTTTTAACAGTTGTTCATGATTTTGTACCATTCTATTGAAAAGTTTCTTAAACAAAAATCAATCATTACTTTGATATCGTTGTTATGGCCCGTTGGCCTCTAAACACGCTCCAAATTTTGCAATTTGCTTAGTTTGGACTAGTCCTAAGCCTAGATAGAGTGTGAAGGGAGGCACAGACTATGATAAATGCAGATTCCTCATTCATCCAACCTATAGACCTTAAGAAACCATAGCAACAATCAATTATTAAATTAAACGGTTAAAAAGTCTTCTTTTCGCCATAACTCTGGAACAAATAAAGATATCAAATTGCGTTATTTACGTTTTTGTTACAAATTTAAGCTACTTTCCGCTTATGATGTCATAATTATACCGTATGATTTAATTTTTCTGAATAAAATCAAAAAACTGGTATTATTACAAATTGCGCCTCTAACAATTTTATTATGAGCTATCGCGTACCATTGGATGCGACATTTAAAAGTACTTACCTTTTTCTTCTAAACAAGCCTAGGTTTACTACAATCGGATAAGTCGTTTAAAAATAACAGCGATTTAAATGATTACACATTCAATAGCTTCCCCCACTCTTATTAAGGTCGGTACGCCAATGAGCCTTAGACCAAAATGATGCAGAATTGTCTAAGCTTTCTAACGATGTTCAAAGGTATGCCTTAATGTGGGAATTTTCGGAGAAATTTATAATTTTATTTTTTAATTTTCAATTGCGCCCCCTTGCGATGAATTACGGAACTTAAAAATAATTTCCAGGATTTTCTCGTGGCACCTTTTATAATGAATTTTTTTTCTCCACTTTTTATTTATACTAGTTTCTGAAATATGGCCGGTGGCCAGCTTTAATGAAACACCCTGTATATATATATATATATATATATATATATATATATATATATATATATATATATATATATATATATATATATATAAGGATGGGCAGAGGTAAAGAGTATAGGGAATATCTTTAACACCAATGAAGTTATTAAAATGAAATTTCGCACATGAAGGTTTCAACATATGCCGAATCCATTGTTGCTATTGCTAAACTAATTTAACTTCTGGTTTAACAGAAAATGATAATAACTTTGTTAAGTTAAATTAAACATCCTGTATATTTTTTTGGATTCGGACAGAATCGTCTTTAGGTGCTCAGTGGTATATTGTTTGGTACTATTATTTTTAGTGAATGTCGAGATATTAAGTAAAATGGTTAAAACATGTATTTACCACTTGATCTAGTTACCTACGAAAACGGACAAAAAATATCTGCGATGACGTTACCTAAAAAGTCTCAAATGCTCTTAATTTCAAAATTAAAAATTCCACCCTTTTAGTTCTTGACAATACGCAAGCCTATTCACAAAACCTTCAGTTACATTTCTCAGCATATTCAAAGTAATTCTGGCAATTTCCCCAGTGATCCTATTTCGTAGATTATGAGGTCGTTCACTGTACACCAGAAATTTCAGGCGGCCCCAACGAAAGAAATCCAATGTAGTAAGATCATGGAAACGCGGGGGCCATTCGAATATTTTGGTTGTCAATCTTGAGGTAAGACATCATCTTCAGTTTTTTTTTTAAATCCTAACCCCATAATTTTGTTTAACGCTTTAGTCCTCTTTCAATTGTCAAAATGAGAGTATAAATTTTTGAAAAAAAAGTTGTTGAAAGTTGAAGAACATAAATTTTGTTACCAACAAAAACTAATAAAAAAACACAACTCAAGTCAACTAGGTAACGTTCAGAGGAGTGTCAATCTATATTTAATATTCTAATTTTTTTTTACGAAACCTACCAACTAAGTTTTTTTTACAAATAAAAACCATAAATTTCTGTATATTTGGGAAAGTAGTGCTAGTGCAATACTATGGTGCATATATCAGAGACACAGAGAATCCAGCCCTTTAATCATGCCGGTTATAGAGACTGTAAGAGGACACAGCAAGAGATCTGTGAACTTTCTAAATCGAGCACCAATTACTCAATCGGTAGTCAGCAAAATAGTAAAGAAATTTAGGGAAACAGGTCATGTCAAGGATCTTCCAAAATTTGGTCCACCAAACGTGGCAACAAACGAAAATAGAAAATTAGTGGTACTGTTAGAGATCACAGAAAATCAACACAATTCAACACGTTACTGGTCGGCTGCAAATCGCCATTGGATGATCCAACATGTAACGGGTGCCTAAGAAATTCAAATTTCGCGCTATATTAAATGATATTTTATAGTTATATGGTAGTTTATAGAATGAGAAATGATTGTTTGTTGTTTGAATATAAGTTTATTTAATATTGGACAAGAGGCTCTTGACTTTATTTCAGTAAGTTATGTACAGATTTAAGTAGAAAATATTTAACGCGGCAATTTGTAAATGCATACATGAATTGTAACAGGGGCGATGAGTTGTTAACATGACTTGCAGTTTTGAAGGAGCAGTAGAGTGTTGTTCCCGAAGCACGAGTGGCATTAGCATATAGCGAAGCTGCCCTCTAAATTAAGAAATAAAGTAAAATAAAAGTTGGTGTGTAATAAGAAGAAGTAAGAATACCTTCCTTATTAAAATAGTAAAAAGAGTGAACAAAAGTGCATATTACGTCAAATAAGTGTCGCTATCAAGGAATAAATTACATGATTTGTGCATATTGGAGGTCTTACATGGCTACATTTAAATAGTGAACGAACGATATAAAATATACTAATTGGCCTAAATTGGTAAATCAGTAAATAAAGAAGAATAACTCGAAAGTATCAACGATTATTTTCTACGATTTAGCATTGGCGTTTGTTGTTGCATGCGATTCGTAGTGAAACTTGAACTATAACTATAACTACAAACAAAAAATATATTCAGCAAATATTAACAGAACCAACAAATTATTGAAATAAACATTGGAATTGTGCCATTCAGTGACAAACTTCTAAAGAAAAAAGAAAGAAATACGGCGCCAGAATGATCGGCTTAGCAACGTTACGTAACGTCGTCGGCATCCAAAAAATAACGAGTAAGAGTACGAACTGTGTTTTATTTTCCTTTAACTTTGTGTTTAAATATCAACACTGGACGAAACACATTTCATTCACCGTTGATAAAGAAATCTCTGCATGTTAGTAACAAGAATTACGGAAGATGATAATAGGATTGATTTCTATGTGTTGTTGTAAACAAAGCATTTGTGCATTTTTTTAAATTTTACTTTAATTAAATGAATGTAACGTTTGATTTACTTTTATTGTTACTAAAAGCTTTAATACTGAAGGAATTAAATTCAATAAAGTGACAAATTACATATACATTAAGAAAAACAAATTGAATATAACTTTGGTGTAGGGTAACAATTATCATTTCTTTTCTTTCTTTGGCAGACAACGTGCAAACTAGCACAAAATGGCGGACAACGTGGACACAGACAGCATACCTAAAGACCACAAAAAATTAATGTATGGGGAGGGATTTGCCGTGATCGCATTACTGGTCTTATTTTTATAAATGACAATTTAACTGGCAACCGATATTTACAATTATTGCAAGAGCAAATTATTCCAGATTGTGAAGAACAATTTCCAAATGTTGATCTGTGCTTTCAACAAGATGGGGCACCAACCCACTACTCTATAAATGTGCGGAGACATGTAGATAAAGTCTTGTCGAATTGTTGGGTAGGTAGACGAGGGATTGTCGAATGGCCTCCACAGTGTGCGATTTTATCGTATGGGGTCATTTAAAATCTAAGGTGTACAGGAATAGGTCCGATAATCTGGAATCACTACAACAAAGAGTAATCTACGAAGTGAAAGAGACCATAACAGCTACTTACAATTTGAAAATCGCAAGTTGTAAATAAAAGTACATGATTCCGAACAGTTTGTAAATACTTTTGACAAAAATAAAATGTTCCCCTTAATTATGGGGTTAAAGTTGCCTTATTTTTTAAATTGATTTTCTTAAAAACGCCTCTGGTAATTTTGTTTAAATTTACCTATTTTATAGTTAGATATAACGAAAATATAATGAGATTTATGAGATTTCTCTAACTCATGCAGGACCGTAGTTAGAAGTTTTCAAATTTGAAAATTTTAATCGCTCATAACTGTACTTCTGATAAAAATAAAATATTGGAATTAAAGGATTATATAGTAGACATATATATCTGCCAAACTGCCTTATTGAAATATTTTTACCGCTTCCGGTTTTCCGAAAATAACAAAAAAAGTTATTTCTAATTTTTTTAATATTTTATATTAAAAGCATCAAAAACAAATCTAAAGTATTTTAAAGCTATACCTGCATTACAAGTTAGCATTAGGGCCCCTTATTATAATACAATTTCAAATGTATCGCCAGGGGGCGAAGGCCCGAGAGCAAGTTGCGAAGCCCTACATCTGCCTTACAAGTTAGAATTAGGGCCCCCTTATTAGAATACGTATTCAAATTTATCACCATAACCTGTAGAGACTTAAATACAAATTCAGAGACTGGGGGCGAAATCCCGAGAGCAAGTTGCGTAGGCCTACACTTGTCTTACAGGTTAGCATTAGGCCCTTTTATTAGAATAAAAATTCAAATTCACACCAATGGAGTTACGACAATGCACAAAGGCCCCCGAACAAGATCCGATCACGACAAGGGCGCTAAGCCCCGAAAGCAAGTTGCAAAGCCCTATACCTCTCTTACAAATTAGCATTAGGCGCCCTTATTAGAATACAAATTCAAATTCCTCAGCCATAACCAATCAATGCAGAGAATTAATCCTTCAATGAGAGCACGGCTGCTGAGTAGTGGTGCTAAGGACCAATCAGAAGCCAGTAAAGGGATAGGTCTTACGCGAGCCAATCAGATAAAAGGAAATAGGTGGGGTCTAGTCTTAACCGGGCCTTAAATGAAGCCATAAGGGACTTAACCAGGGGGTTAAACCGCCAAAAAGGCTCTCACTATTGCCAAAAGGACCTTAATTAAGATCTAAAACGGCGCTCGGGGGTTGCAAAAGGCCCCCGACAAACAGCCGTCGCACTACATGCGCGCGAATTTGCCTACTCTCCAGGGGCTGGCTTGCCAAAAGGACCGTAATCAGGGTTGAAAATGCCGTCAAGGGGTTAAAAATTCCATCAAGAGGTTGAAAATCGCCCCCGAAAAGAAGCCAACCCCACCCAAAAGGTTTGTAATTAGGGGTAAAAATGTCTTCAAGGCAGTGAAAATACCACCAAGGGGTTGAAAATTCCGACTAGGGGTTGAAAAATGACCCCGAAGAAAGCCATGGGGGTGGGAAATGAGCACGACAATGGGAGTGCCGACGCCCCTCGGCCATTACATGGACCTCATTCTACAGATGAAGTTCATCGGCCAGATTTTTTGACTATTACAGTTTTTGAAAAAAAAAATGAAAAAACCGGGGTGAACACCGCACCAAAAGGTATCGTGCCACACAAGTTTCAAAACTTTATTAATTTGTCTCTTTGAAAAACATAGAAGTACTTAATTTTCACTTTGTAATGACGGAAGGTCGTGTGTTCCATACCAGATATTTTCAGTAATATATCAACTGAGTTAAAATTTGGCCAGTTGGACAATAAGTTATTTCACCAATTTTAAAGGTGTTTTACCTAACCCAATGGTGCTTCTAAATTATTCAATCCTCAATGTCTTGTTTTTTTAAATTTATTTTACGTTCGGTTTAAATTTAGTCATAATTAGCATTTTGAAACAAAATCACCCTAGTAATTTTGTGAATGCTTCGGTACCATCCTATCTCTCTCACTAATACTGCTCAAACACAGGGCAGGTCCCCGTTAGTAGGAGAATTTTAACAAGTGTAATCCCTCAAACAATTTACACGTAACATGAGAACTCTCTGTAGAACTACAAAACTATTTCTGAAGGATTGTCATTTCAAATAGATCGATAAGGTTATCTCATTTTACAGACGAATTAGTTTTGTTTTACAGTTTTACAGTTACTGGTCGTTCGTAGAATTTACAAAAGTTAACTTTAGTTAAGCTCTACATCCTTTAATGACAAAGGATTAAAACTGATTTGAAAGTCTAAAAAGCCTTAATTCATTTTGTTCTTAAAAAGATTAACGCCCGTTTGTCTCTGTATTTCAATCGACTTGATTTCTGCAAAGCAAATTTAATTAAACTAAATAAACATTAAACAAAAACAAAAATGTATCACAGAGAAAGAAAGAATCGAAGGATTAGAAATTCTGTATAGTTGCACAAAAGACGTCCTTTGATGCCTTTGATTGGGAATTTACCAGATCGAGTACAAGTAGAACAAGATCCATTTATATTATTAATAGTAATTAAGCGTGAGTATAAAGTGAAAAATACTTCGACTTCAAAAAGCTGTCAAAAGGTTTAGTAACAAACCAATTACATTATTTAATTTTCCTCGCACAAAAAGAGTGTAAATAAGTTTCAGAAATTTAATATAAATACATAAATGAAGCCTCTTGCTCATAATAAACATTTGCAACAGTTGCCTAACCTCCATTATGCAGTAAAATATTTATTAAAGGTTGATATAAAGGAATGGATTTAAATCATTTGACATTTAGCGCTTTGTACTGCATTAAAATGAAACAAAACTAATTTTATTTAAAGGAAAATAAAGTATTCCTTACAGAAAGTTCAATAATTAATTGAATCTATGGTAAATCGTATGAAGCGAGTACTGACTGTCGAATTAATCAAATACTGTCGCCAAAATGGTATCTCTTAACCATGCAAACGACAAAAGAATACCACGCAGGTAAGTCCGCAATCAACTTATAAATATTATTGGTATATACAGGGTGTATAATTAGTGCGTAGTTCTTGTGTTGCTCCCTAACTATTTAGATAGAGAAAGTCTTTAAATATGAAAGTTGTGTATTAACTTCTTCTCCGTAACCTAAAAATATGTACATTTCTACAGAGTGCTGCATTTTATACCAGTATCCAACTTAAATATTTTAAATTGAACATCCTGCATATTTTTAAATATTCCTATTTTGGAATCAATTGCCTATCTGGTAATTAGGGTCAGCCGTTACAACTTTTTAGGAAAAATATTACGTATGCAAATACAACAAATAAAATCTGCTGCGGCCACGTTGTGATAGATTAATCAAAAATATTTTGTCAAACGTTTGTCAAGATCACCTACTGTCATCCAAAAAACTAAAAGTTAAATTCCGTTGTACAGGGTGTTTGCTACGGTGGTACCATAACTTAATATTTTGATTGGCCATAACCCAATTTGTTTAAATGGAACACCTTGTATTTTGTAAGTCATTTTATAATGGATCTCCTATACCGAAAATTGACACTTTAAATTATTGCAGTTTTAAGAATAACACGAACGTGTGGGAAGCTAAAAAGACCACCTGACCGGTGGTGGAACCACGACGTAGCTGATGCTATAAAAAACAGAAAACAGAACTTACATATTTTCTCAAGAAATCCGACAATAAATCTAATTACATTTAAAAGACGGAGAGCAATCGCGAGAAGATTAATATTGGAATAAAAAAAATCATGGTTTTATTTTTCGATTTTTAAGAAATGTAATATGACACACGTAGAGGTCAATACCCTATGACCTTGAAGGAGTCAATGAACTTTAAGAAATCGTTCTATTTTCAGATTTCTAACAATTGTAGTGACACGCCCCTAGAGGTAAATAAACTTTGAGGTCAATGAACATTGATTCTAAAAATTTTAATATGACACCCCCAATGAACCTACAGAGAGTGTAATGTGGGAGTAAACCCGATATCAGTTTCCAATCTCAAGTTAAATTCAGCTGGTGATCAGTAGGTAAACGCGCTTTATGACTCATAAAGGCATATAGAAATTATTAGATAATAAATGCCTTTATCTCTTAGTACCGACACCCTCATCCTCTGAGTTTGGTGTATAGAAAGTGATGTTTATCTAATGGGATGTTATTACAGATCCTCACATTCCATTGCTAAATGTTTCTTTCGTCCTCCACGCAAGTAATCCAAATATTTTGAAGATGTAGTTAGAGTGTATTTGGTAACAATAAATGACTAGTATCGTGTTTATTAACGCGTATGCTACCATCCTCAATATGTTTATCCCTAACGCATGGTGCCAACAACCCCCATTTACTTTCTCTTGTGCAACCATTAGCATGCAAACATCAGCAACCACATATACGCAACCATCAACAATCACCCACATGCTAACATTCTCAACCTTGAAGCCATTCCCTATACAGCCATATCTAATGCAGCTCATCTCCACATGTTGCCATTCTCCATGTGCTTACTCCTATGCAGCTATCCGTGTGCAATCACCCACATGCTGCAATCCCCAACCTTCAAGTCATCCTTTGTACAATCGTGTCTTAGCTCTACGCAGTCGTCAGTATGCAACCATCCGCGCACATTCATCCCCTGCCTACTACCATGCAGACATCAGCACGCAACCATTCGCACACATCCCTTACGTTATCATGCGTAATGTAGCTTACCGCCGCCAATACTTTTAGTCAAATTTGCTTGCGCATGCGTAATGTTTGGTCACACATCTGATTGGCTGCTGGGACTCAAAATGACTAAAACACGCACACACACTTACATACACGCAAACACAGTCACGCATATAACCACTCGTACACACATGCACGCACATGCAGACATACGCACACACGCACTCACACACTCATACACGCACACATGCACATACACATCGAAACACACACACGCAGACATCATAGCCCATCTTGGTGGAACTTTGTCAAACGTTGTAAAATGATGTAGTCATCCGACTTGGTGATTGCATAACCTTCTATACCTACGTGTGTACATGTACGTTGGAGGGTAAAAGTGGATCGTTGCAGTCGAACCGCTTTAAAAATAATCCAAAAAATTATTTCAGTTGATCGAAATTATCCAAGTGGGAGCTTCCTTTAAAAAAATATTATTTCAGTACTTTCGAAGGGCCCACATCAATGAATAGTGCGAGGGTTTACAAACTTACTCCTTGGCACTCGTCGATCCCACCCATCGAAAAAAACTAGAAATAAAACTGAAAAATAATACAACAGCCTCATTGTCAATTTTGTTTGTTCAGACTTCGAGCGAGGTGCCCATGTCGATAGCTTTTTGTGCGAAGTTCCATCAAACCAACTCTATAGTGATTTTAGATTCCTCTCCTCAAAACGAGCTATAAAAAATGGATTGCTAAAGTCGACCAGTTTTTTATAAGTATTTATTCACAACTTTCGAATAAGATGTCCTTTCCTTTCTAATAACTAACGTAATAGTGCCACAAGTTAGAGACAGAGACAAAGCACATTGACCGGACCGACAAAACAGGAACTCTGGGGGAAATTAAAAGAAATAATTATGAAAATAAGAGATAAACGTATACCTAATACAGGACTTCAATTCATGAGTAAGTAAAGCGAGGCAATTTGGGATAACGGTGGAGAACAGTAATAGGGGAAATAGTGTTTCATTACGTTTTTCTAAAGAGTCATTCTAATTTAAAAAACGATCCTGGTTGGCTACGAACAAAGCTATTAATTACTTCAAATGCAATTAATTAAAACCTAAACGAACATTCACTAATGAACTTTTCCATCACTGTAACTATTCGATATGGAAATGCATTACCTCAATTAACAGTATTCAGATTGTGGCGCTTTGTAAAAGTTATATCTAACTAAAGTAATGTTCTGCTCGAGGAATTGCTACTCGATCAATCCATAATAACGTCGCGCAGGGTCATTAAAATAAAAGGACTATCTCAAGGAGGAAAGCCATGGATCTTAGTAACATGTAAAATATGTAAAATATTGCTTCACAATCACAAATTCTCTAAAATAAAGCTCCAAAGTGTATAATACATCATAAGGCGCACTATGTTCTGAAAAATAAACAGAGTGAATATGATTACGAATAATGGTTTTTTCGTAGAGTTGTTAGAATGTATGAGAAGAAATTCAAGATGACTATGTTTTTATCGCTTTTGGAGAGTTGGTTCCGTTTCGGATTTTAGATGCTGCAAAGCGGCACAGTGGATACTCGTTGTTGATAGGTTGATTTTGAATATGTTGCGACGTTTGCTGCAAAATGGCGGGCAGAGGGTGCAAAAGCGAAAGCGTAGTAAAGGGAGGGTCGCTGGGCATAAGAGCTCGAATTGAAGAGAGCGCACGCGCGACGTTAAAACGGTCAGTGCTGGTTTTTGTTTGTAAACATTTAGTATGCAGTACATATCAATTGACTGCAATAACCCATTTTGGGGATAATCGTAGTTAAACATTTACAAATAAAAGTTTCAAGTGTAAATTGAAAGAAAGTAATAGTGTTTTTCTGTCAAAAAATTTGAAAAGTACTAAGGCAGATTTAAAAATAAAACAGCAGATATTTAGTTGGCAGTGCTCAGTAGTGAAGCGCGTGAGTTAATAGAGAAATTTAAAGTAACCCTTTAAGTAACAATATTTATAGTGTGTTGTTTAAGATAGTTAATAGTTTCCATTGTTGGCATTGAGTGTAGTACTTGTACAATCCGTAATAATGTGAAATCGATTGTATAAAGCAAATAAAAATGGTTTTATTGTTCAAGTGGAAGTAAACATTCTCTTTTTGTGACAAACGTTTATTTGAAGGGCAAACCATAAAGCAAATAGCGCATGTGTTAGACGCGTAAAGCCAGTTGCGATCGTGTGGTATTTTAACAGCCAAGTTATGTAATTATTACGGCTGTTTCTGTTTTTATTTGTGACAAGTGTGGGTACGTAACTAAATGATTACGAGAAGCAAACCATCTCAATAGGGACATCTCGTTAAATGATAAGGGATTAACTAACGTTATTGTAAGAACTAGTTTTAGAGTTCTAAGAATAGTGAGTCACTATTTTTGTTTATTACGTAATTAAACTTTATACGAGTAGAGTATAAGCAAACTTGATCTGCTTTGATGTGCTTAGAATATAACATTTCGATATTCAGTCACATAATGTAACAAACAATAATAAATCAATCAACAATTCCATAATTACACGCGATATGCTTGCTTAGTAAATCTTGTTTTCCACAAATGAGGTACGATGATTATCGCTAAAGTTGTGGAAACCTTGACGCAATCCTTCAATGCACAAACAAGTGTGACTCAGGTTTTTAGTAAAACTACATGATTCTTTTATTTTGTCTAAAAACAAACATAAACAAAAAAAGTCCACTTTCTTCAATAACTGTTTTAGTTGATCTTTTTAACGGTAACTAAATAATATTAATAACAAGTACTTGTATTTAATCCTCCAACTTTACAAAAGTTTTAAGAAAAAAAAACAATATCATTTCCCTTTCACTTTTTCAACAGTAACGCAAACACTTATTACACTGTTTGCTAAGTGTCGTTTTTTAAATCTATGAAATGCAATGATTTTGTGATCTATACTTGCTATTTATCTTCCAGTTTATCTCTGTTGCTTTTATGATGAAAAAAGAATTTGATACACGAAAATTCTGGGTAGATAAGTGTCAAGTAGAATGACTCTTTTATGACTCTAACATACACCCACACCCACACCAGACCCACACGCACGCACTCACGCACGCACACGCACACGCTCACACACATACACACACAATCTTAGTTAAAAAACTACAGAATTGGATTGGCAACGAAAAATATTCCCCTTTCTAGAAACTATAACTAAAAGTAATACTTCTCTGATGTTAATCTTTAAGTTATTGGCCTATTTTGATAAATTAAAAAAAATTGTAAATAAAAATACATCTTCATGCCCTATATGAAATAGTATTCACCATAAACTGCATTTTCTGCAGTTCAACCTAATGTTATACAACGGTCACTGTATTATTTCTCAGATACAATATTTTCCTTGATATCGCAAAAGTTTTTATAATTCAAAATGGTTTTATTTCACTAATTATTTAGTTATTCACTCATAACTGCTATATTTATTTAACCCAATAATTGAGAAATTAAGAGCTATGTCAATTATTCCGCAGCACTTTCGCAGTAAATCAATACTATAGCTAAATAATCTCAAAGAAAATCCCATATACAGCTAAGTTTAACACTTAGTTACAGTTGAAAACGGAATTAACACCGGACGTAGCAGATAACAGCAAAGGTGCCGACTGCTCAGAGGGAAACAGGGACCCTGGGGGATGTTGCCTAACTCCAATGTTTAGGGTAGCTCGCGGTATTGCCATAACTCGAAATAGGGGGGGGGGGAGTAGGTCACACTTGAAATATGACCAAAATTGTCATTAAAACTGGGAGCCAGTCTGTTATTATAATCAAAATCGGGAAGGAACTCCTGAGCGCATGCAAAGATACAGCCAGTTTGAACAGACAAATGCTCACTTACCTTTATGCAGTATAAAACTCTAGTTGTACGATAACGAATGTCCAGGATATACTTTATCTATAAAATCTTCAAAATATCTACACGCCTTAAAAGCGATAAAACGTGTTATCAAAACAGCTGTTGGGTCAACAATCTCCTTTAACCTAATTTTACGTTAAGTGCTAAAAACGCATTTAGAAAATAAACGCACAAATACTAAATGCTCTTTAATGATTGTAAAATCAAACACTGGAGAACAAAAAACTAGTTACCTACAAAGATTTATATCATAAACTAACTTTAAGGAAAACAAATACAAAAACCTAAACAATCTCCATTGAGAAGCTTTTAATTTATTACGTTGAACGGAAAGCTTTTATTAAAATCGCATCAAATAAAGTCATGAATTTGACACTGGATACCTTTTAAAACAAACAAATTTAGGAGGCAACACACAGAATGTATACCAACGTCAAAGTGCAAAAAAAAATTATAATATGCAAGGCTAGGTAATTATCTCTTAAACGGAATTAATCTTGCAAGATCGACTTCCACTAAATCTAATGGTTATCTTGAATTTTCAATATGAAATTGCTTATTAAATCTCGAAGGTTCAGCTGATCCTCGTTTCCGAGGATCAGCTCCGATTGGTTAAAAGTTAATAATCTTATAAGGTGAAATTTTGGATACATTGTACCAGCCAACAGCACAAGAAGACAATAGGAAATCGATCAATACACGGATGAAGGCATTTCATTATCTTCATCTTCATATATCTATATATATATATATATATATATATATATATATATATATATATATATATATATTACAAGTTTTAAAAACCCTATTATACCTATCTTAACCGTGGAAGACCTTTACAACTTTAATTTCACATAAATTAACATAAAAACATTTTACAACCGAAATGGAATTTAATTCGAACTACGATACTAAGCTTTGTAATGAGCTCACTTATAAAAGCTACAACAAAAGATGACGTATCTTTTATCTGATTCCCAAATACTTTTTATCACCAAAATTTGATGAAGTGAATAAAGAGAAAGGAAATATAACACGAAACATCCACACGTGACAATTTATCAACTACAAATTAAGTTATAAAGCAAAGCTCACTTCGTATATCTGTTTACCCTTTCCTCTGCCACATACCTAAAAAGAAATAATTTAAAATTCCATACTATTGATTAAGTCCTTTAGAAGTATGAAAGCTTTAGTGTAATGCATTGTCCACCATAGCAGTCATTGTGTTTTTACCAAAAAATCTAGTATCTTAATCCGTTTACCAATTTAGACTCATTTAAATTTATTCAACGTTACAATATTCGCCATTCTATAATATTCTCACGCGAGGTAATTTAATTTTACGCTAAATTTAGAATGTTCAAAGTTATTTTGTTCAACCCAAAGGTTTTGTAAGTATACTTCTACATTCACGGCTACAAATGTTAGCTACTTAACAGTTTGGGTAATAACTAGAAGATTTTGTGCCTTATGCTCAGTCGTAGATTAAAGTGGGCCAGTTTCATAAAATTATCGATTTGCCTTATCAACGAAAAATATTTACGTGTACATAGATATGTTCGCTTTAAAATCGGGGTTGCTTCTTCCTGCAACTAATAGTTAAATATTCGGACGACAACTTGTTTTTAAATATGGAATAAACAAGTAAACCATTATACAATAAAGTTAGAAGAAAATTTGTACAATAACAAATTTTATTACACAACATATATTTAATTGTCAAGGAAAATCTCTTAATGCTAATGTTAGTAACGCTATAACCCAATGAATAAATAATATTAAGAGTAATTAATGGAATCTGAATACCTTATTCTTGGTCACACTGTAGATAACGAAATGGCTGCATGCTGGGTCAGCGTTTTGGAAACTGTTGCGTAATATTACTTCAGTCTTGAAATAAATCTGAATTTGTATGCTTTATAATTCCCAAATCAATAAATCTCTCACTCTTGATTAAACGTACTAATACCGTAAATTGGATTAACGGTAAAATAATTAATTGCGTAAATATTTATAAACGTGTGAAAAGTACATTATAGGCGAAGTTAAAGTGAAAATAAAAAAGTAAACGGGAAAATAAAAGTGCCTGAAATGCAAACATCTCAAACTTTGTAAAATACCTTTAAATAACACCGTAAAATTTACAATACTTTTAATAAAAAATATTTAATCGAGCAAAAATGGATGCTCTATTACCTTTTAGTATCGCACAAAAAAATGAAGCTCTCAAAAGGTTTTTGCACATGAACATGTTTGAAGCTGAATGTGCAAAGGATATGCGTGGAAGGCTCCACTTTAAATAAGTACATTTATGTTTATGCAGCTACGATATGCAGCACACATGGTACGAAATGCACGTTAGTTACTACAGATATGAATGAATTACAAACAACACGTTCAAAGTTTGTTACAATTTAACCTTTTATGTGTGAAAAATTTTCTTAATAGTGCAAACCTAATCTTTACGTAAGAAATCTCCGTTAATAAACAGTTCTAGTTTTGAATATGAACAAAATGTACTAGTTACTGTTTTACATTTGAATTTACGAACGCATTCAGCGGCGGATCAATAATTTTTACATTTCATAACTTAACATTTAAAACAATTCTTTAAATATTCAAATGTATGTGTTCTAGGATAAAGTACTATGGTGTATGATATTAGTCATAGCGTAACATAACTTACGACTCACGAACTACGTTTAAAAAAATTCGTGTAGTGCAAATACTCTGCAACGCCTTTAGACTTTTCAAGAAAAAATCTGCAAACCAGGCTTCCACAGCTTCCGTCTTCGTTGGAAGAAAATTTACGACCTTTTAGCTTTTTTTCAGTTGAGGAAAGACATTATAGTCGGACGGAGCCAGATCTGGTGAATAAAGAGGGTGTTGGGGTTATTCAAACCCTAAATCACTAATTGCTTGCATTGCAACATGCGATTTGTGTGCATGAGGCATGGTCCTGCAAAAACAAAACAACTTTCCGCATCTTCTGTTCATAATTTTTTCTCAGAGTGGTCCGTAACGTTATTACTCTACTCTTATCCAGGAAATCGATAATGTATAACCTTAACTTAAACGTCGCCAAAGTATAACAACAATTATTAAACGGCGTCAAATTGTAACATTAATAAAAAATTACCAAATAATAATCGCTACTGCCGTCGGCTCATCGGTAGATTGAGATAGGGTGGGTTCTAATTTAGAGTTTAATTAACATACCTGAAATACTGCCTGCTTCTCATAAGCTTAATTATTTTCACTTATTCATAAAAAAAATAACAAGTTATACATAAGTTTATTTAATATATGATTGAAAACGTAAAAAAATCAGAAGTCATAAACTATACTAAATTATATAAAAAACTTTACCTTTTAACGGTTCTGTACATACACTGTAACAGGTAACTATGAAGCAGAATGGTTCATATGGTGAGGTCAATGTCTTGCTTAGTTATCCTTAAAATATGGAATTTCCTTGAAGTTTAATTCGCCAATTTTATTTGTAAAAGTATGTAGAACTTGCGTTGTAAATGTAACTCAAGTAAAACTTGCCATTTAAATTAATAGGATAGTAAAATTACTGACTTATACGTGCCATTAAAAATATATTATAAAAATGCCATATAAAAGTATGCATTAAGAAATGAGTAAAATACAAGTAAAGGTGAGTACTTAAAGGTGCCTAAAAAAAGCAAAGGCTTTAGTTTTAAATATAATGGGAAAAAAATAACTTACCACCAAAATCTGATGGCACCAAAATATAAAAATTAGGTAAAAATGATGCTTATTGCTCTAACATTCAGCATTAAGTGAATTAAAAAAAAAGTTTTCAGAATAACTCAAGTGTATTTCCCCCTAAAAGTTTTCTTGCGTTGCGCAGATACAATTATATCAATCCAATTCCTTAAGAAAGGGAACTATAACTCTTTATGAAATACTACACCCAAAAGATATGTTCTAGGAAATGCCAATTAAATTTCCATTCTCAATTCTACATATTAATAATTAAAAACTTTTCTAATATTACGCCAAATAAATGAACGATTCTTAAATTAATGTACTTTTTAATACAACCACAAAAGAAGGTTGTTACACACCCCCTCCTAAAATTTGGACTCGGAGATCACCAAAGCGGAGATTCCAAACACTAAGCTAATAAATGAAATTATTAAAATTTAAAAAATACAAAATGTTAAGCTAATTAAAATATAAGCAATATTTAAAAAATAACAAGAAAATGTACGAAGAAGTACGGAAAATGGGTGATGTCGGTCAGGAAAGACCCCTCGCAACACCAAAAAAGCTAATGACGCGCTACCACCCGCACACGCCACTAGTCGAGAATCAAGAACCCGAAACCTTAAATAATGTAAAAAACTTTAACTGGTGGGGTTAGTGAAGCAAACCACCATCAGAAGAGCAAAATGAGTATCCGGTAAAAAAAATTTGAATCTAAGGTAAAAAACGAACGGAAACCGAAACCTACCATGACCTGAAGGGATAGTGGGCAGAGAACCCGGAAACGGTCATCGTGCAACTTTATAAAAAATCAAGGCTAAACGCCACTCTACTCGAGAGTATAAAAATAGAAAAAAAAATCCTTCCGGACTAACAATAAATAATCGCGAGACTTGAGGTCGAGAGAGCGGTTCAATTACCCTACCCCGGTGGTCTCAAACCAAGCCTCCTAGGTACATAACACAACTACCACTGTCACGTTCGATAAGTGAGTCAAAATCGGTAAACCAAGATATGACTATCCCCTTGGCAAATTAGCTCAGGATGCTTCGTCGTGGAGAACAAGAGAGGCCAATCTACCCTTCACGAGATTCAGGTTTCATGTTGTTCCACAGTCATCGTCCAAGACCAAACATACCCTAACTAACACGCACGTTTTGTAAATAAGTCGAAATCTAGGTGAGATGGCAAAGAGAAAGATGATGCACTCTTACGAACACAACAACCCCCTTCTAAAACTACCAAAACGTCATAATCAGGAAGTGAACTAATCGAGGTTGACACGAGGGGAACCGAAGTCCTCAAGCACCGTCCAAGAATAGTAACACTACACAAATCAGGAAAAACAAAATAACTAAATCAATCAAAAAAATAAAAATGTATAGAAGCATTACTAGTTTTCTTATCCATGGTTATGAGTTTACACGTCAAATTAACGATCAGAGGTAAACTCAAAATAGTTATCTTCAATTTTACTATTGTAACAATAGCAAATTGTAAATCCAATAAAGGAAGATAATCTGCCTGAGAACTAATGTCCCACAAAGTCGGCAATACAATCGCATGATGTGATCTAAATATCAAACATCATGCTAAACAAATCAATCGCACAATGGGATCTAAATATCAACCATCGTGCTAACAAATGTAGCAAAAATCATGCTAACAAATGTAAAAAAAAAATAAGTGGTTTGCAAAGCCACAACAATATTAAAATAAAATAATGTGCGAAATAAGCACAAAATAAAATTATTTTGAAAAATTATCAAAATAATTAAAAAATATAAATAAGAAAACCAGAATGTAAAAATACTAAAATCGAAAAATAATTAAAAGAATACAAAAATAAGAACCAATGTGGTTTTAAATCCTTAACATGAAAAACACCTAAGGGTTTATTATCAATAGGGGTGGCCAATCGGTACGTAGTTGGACCTACCACCTCAATAACTTTTGCTTCAATAAATTTTGGAGCTAACTTTTGACTATAATTTTTAGTCGCATCAGATAAAGTAAAATTCTTTTTCCAAACCAAATCGCCAACATTTAATTTCAACGGACGACGTCGCAAATTGTAAGATTTTGAATTTCTTTCGTAAGCTGCATGTAAATTTTGTTTAACATGTTGATATTTTAACGGAAGTTTTAAAAGGCTTAAGGATGCCAATTTAAATATTAATTTAGATAAATGTGAATTTTATAAACCTCGTTTATCATGATTACTCCTTGGCAATCCCAAAAAACTGAAGCAAGAATTTTTCCAGCAGATTTTTGAACACGAAATCTCTTAGGCTTTGGAGAACCAGAGTATCCCTATTCCATCGATTGCTGCTTTGTTTCTGGATCGTATAAATGTACACAAGTTTCATTCATTATAGTAACAGGACGGTTTAAGAAGTTTGCATCTTTTTCAAACCGAGCCCAGATCGAACTTAATGCTTTTACCCCTGCAGACTTCTGGTCAACATTCAGACATTTGAGGATCCATGTTGCAGAAATTTTTTTCATGTCCAAATCGACGTGAACTATATGATGAACGCGTTCATATGAAATATTAAGTGCATCAGATGTTCGTTGTAACCCAATTCGACGGTCCGATCAAATCGTGTCCTGACCTGCTTCGAAATTTACGGTTTTCATCTTCAATGGAAAATTGATCTCTTTTGAAGGTTGCAATTCAATTTTTAACGGTCACATACGAATGATATTGATCACTAAGGGTATTAAGCATATCTTCGTAAATCTGCTTACCTCTTAACCCGTTCAAATATAGGTACTTGATGTTCGGTCGATATTCCAATTTTTCAATTTTCACAATTTCGGCAACAACCTTTTCTTCAAGTTTGGTTTAACTTTTTCACGTGAAACTTTACACTGGCAGTTCTAAGTTATTATTCGTTGCTATGTTAACGCAATATTTTCTTTATCCACGGAATCGGTCTAGGCTAACTAGATATCAATACATCCTCGTATATTACTAATATGCTATATTTCCAAAACACTCTCACAGGATCAACAAATCCTAAGGGAATAGTCTAGTAATTCTTCTTGATAACATGACTTTCATGTATGACAAATGCTATGTTATTATTATTCAACATTTTCAGAAGTATTAGTTGTATTTCTTATTTTATTTTTTACAAGAAGGTGCTTGCTAATAAATAATAGATATTACAGACACTTATAATACCGAAACTCTTAGATATTAAGATGTTAATAAGAGAGAATAGGTATCGCACTTGCTAACATGAAATTTTAACATTCACGTTCTCAATTACTATCAGTAATTTCAAGTACGACCGTAATGGTAAAGTGCAGCAAGTTCGCTGTAAAATTTAATTGAATAATAAAACTCACTGTTGGATAGATATTAAAATAGTCATGTAATTTGTTTTAATTTTGAGGTTGAATATCATACGTAAGGTATAATCTAAAATAGTACTTACATTAACAGTAGTGTTCCTTGTTTTAACATTTCTATCTGTAGAACGTTGTTGGAGATGTCGACTTAACGCAAACATTTCCGCCAAACGAGATCGAGTTTTCGAAGGAGTTGGATTAGAAGTAGGTTCTTGCTGTGAGTGGTTTTTTCTTACCGGAAATACTAAATGTTCAATGTCAGGAGTATATCCAGGATCTCGTCTAACAAAATCTTGCATACTCCACTTCGGACCACTTTTCAAACGTGATTTTGGTGGTATAGTTGCCGTTCTTGTTTTTCGTTTTACATTTTGTGGTTTATGAGGATTCGAACATTCGGCAAGCATCAATAAACGATCACGAAGATGATGAATTTCGTCGCGATTCATACTTTAAGTTACTTTCATCTAAATTCTGTAATCCAATTTTCTAACTCTGCTTCCGGATCGTCTGACATTTTTTTTCTGTAAACAAAAATTTTGGATTACTTTCATTTATTAATAAGTACTGTGGCTTCTTAATTTAATAAAAACTAAAAGTTCGATTCCACAATATATATATATATATATATATATATATATATATATATATATATATATATATATATATATATATATATATATATATATATATATATATATATATACATAGTATCGGAAAGCACTGCATATGTACTAGAGGAAAGAATCTAACCCTACGGTTATACAGTAAACTCTGTCGTATCTATTCAAGTCAATCTAGTCAAAGCGGATTTCGTTTGTTCTTTGTGTGTAGCGAAAGTTCAAAAGAAATAAAATGAAAAACAAATGTGTCAGATGGGAGTAATAAACCTTTACTCAATATTCTAAACTGAAATAACGGACATTTAAAAAACCGCTTACGTCTATATTCACTCACTATTGATATCATTTTATTATATTGAATTTGTGAGAGCATAGATGGAAAAGAACAAAATGTGCTGTCAAACAACGTTATTTGTACTAGGCAAAGAGGAAACAGTAATTGCAAATTGCATATTTTGCGGTTTCATCACAAAAGCTTGGGAATTCACCCTATAAAATGCATTAACGCCAGTATGCCATAACTAGTGATTCAGAAATGCCTATTAACAAATGTATATTTCCAATTACAAGTTATAAATACATAGATATCGATATACAGGGCGAGTCATGACAAACTTTA
This sequence comes from Vesta saturnalis, assembly GCA_036346205.1. NCBI lineage: Eukaryota > Metazoa > Arthropoda > Insecta > Coleoptera > Lampyridae > Vesta > Vesta saturnalis. The sequence goes on from JARFJB010001339.1 coordinate 1,078,909, forward strand.
CATACTTATACCATATATAGAGTCCCTTATGGGGAATATCATATCACCATTAAAAAGTTTCAACCCCGCTTTTTTATTAATATTTGGCTATAATATCCACACGAATTATTTGATTTTTCTGGTTTTTTGGTGAAACATTACAGGACCGGTTTCGGAAAAATTAATTGGGCCCGTTCATATTAAAAAGTTCACCCTGTATAAGATTTTTTAAAATTGTAATAAGTAACAAAAAGACAATGAAAACCATGTGCGTATATTTTTGTCACACTTTTATTTCATTTTTAATAAACGATCAAATATGTGTGAAATTGTAAATCCGCCATGGCTTATTACATAATAATGTAGTAATTGAACAGAACCATCGTTAGTGGCAGATATTTTAACTAAAATAAGTATAGAATACGTGAACATTGTTACTGTCCCTTAGTGTTATTTCCAGGACCGGATTCAACAATTTTTAAGAATTTAATTTTTAAAAGAAGATCACTGAGTACATTTTTATAGAACGTAGCTGGAATAATCAAAATACCCATATATATTGAAAATTGCTTCATCTTCATCAGAAACATTTTATTATTAAATAGCGGATCAATAAATGATAAATAAACTGCAACGCACAGTAATAAAAAGGAATAAGAAACGACTCTAAGAAATTTTAAAATTGAAACTACATAACATGAAAACGTAAAGAATTTGAAAACACAAATTGACAATAATTTATAAATAATTACAATTGTTGATAATTATTAAGATCTAAAGATCACTTCTCATTTTATCTTTGCAAATACAATAGTTATAAGAAATATATATGTATCAAGGTAATTATGTTTAATTTCATTTAAATTTAATTTCAAGAACAATAACTAAATTCTAACCAATAACAATAACAAACTATTTTGAAAATAAAACTAAAACTAAAGCATATCCATAGCTACTAGAATGTAAATAAGCAAATGGTGATAATAAATTATAGTAAATTTTCGAAATGAAACCTCTGCAGCCTCTACTCAGTTTTGTTACCTAATTGTTAAATGTCTTATCGATTTGCGAATTTTCAGAGAATCATTTCTAACAACATTCGTATACAGGAGAATTTTATTAATTAGTTGTTATCGGGAATTAATATTTTCCGAATAAACTAACCCTTTTAATCGGCCCCACACATAATAGTCTACAGGACTGAAATCAGGGGACCGTGGAGGCCATGAAATAGGACTTACACGTCCGATCCCCCTGTTCGTATAAATATTGTTTAAATGACTTATTACTGGAACTAAAAAGTGAGGCGACGCCTCATCATGTTGAAAATACATCCCTCGATTCCTATGTGGACAAGTAAGTTAGGCAAAGTAGTTTGTAAAAATTATAAGTAAACTTGTCCTGCTAGTGGACCATAAAAAAAATGAGGCCCTATCAGTTGATCATTTATTACACCAATCCACACGTTGACAGAAAACCTGATCTGGGAACGGAACTCTCGAACAGCATGGGGGTTTTCTTCTGCCCACTCATGTGCATTACGAGAATTATTTATCACATTCCTTATAAACTGTGCTTCGTCTGTGAACAATGTTCTACTCTATGATTTGCAATCCACCTACATGGGTGTAAACGATTTTTTCGTAAGACTCTACTTACTTTTGACTGGGTAGCACTAAGTTCTCGGCTTACTTTACTGTTGAATTAGAAAAAAAAAATGGAAATCATTTAAGAATGTGACTCCTTCTCGCACTATATTTCAGCAAAATAATGTGAGAATGTAAATGGTTACAACACGAAATAGAGAAAGTTTATTGATTACTAGCATTTGTAATTATTTATGAATTATTGTGAATAAGCGTTTTCAAATTATCGTTCCTTATTACATGTTATTACTGTGCGTTGCAGTTTATTTATCATTTATTGATCCGATACTTAATAATACAATATTTCTAATGAAGATGGAGCAATTTTCAATCTATTTGAGTATTTTGATTATTCTAACTACGTTCTATAAAAATGAACAGGGTGATTTTCCTTTAAAAATTAAATAATTAAAAATTGTTTAATCCGGTCCTGGAAGCAATGTTCACGGTTTCTGTACTTATTTTAGTTAAAATATCAGCCACTGACAACGTCTCCTTTCAATTACTACATTATTATGTGATAATGCCATGGATTCACAATTTGTGCGTGAGTGTTGTAGTGTCTGTGTGTGCTACGTGTGCTGTGTGCTTATGCGTGATGCGTGCTTACGTGTAAACGTGTGTGGTGTGTGGTGTGGCTGTGTCCGTGCGTGTGTCGGTGTGTCGTGTGTCGTAACAGTGCGTGTGCTGTGTGTAAACTGCTGTCATGTGTCGTGCGTGTGGTGTTATGTAGTAAATAAATATGTGTAGTGTGTGTGTGTGCATAGTGTGGTAGTGAAGTGAATGTGAATGAAATGTGTGTGTGTGGTGTGTGCGTGTAGTGTGTAAGAGTGTAGTGTGACGGTGGTGAAATGGAGTGTGGGATGTGATAGTGAGTCGGAAGTGTATAGGTGGTGTGAGTGTGTGAGTGATGTAAGTGTGAGTAGTGTGAGTGTGTGAGTGTGATGGGATGTGAGGGTGTGTAAGGTATGTTGTGTGAGTAGTGTGGAGTGTTGAGTGTGTAGTGTGTGGTGTGAGTGTCAGTGTGATGTAGTGAGTGTGGTGTGTGTGTGTGTGTAGAGGTGTGGTGTGAGATGTGTAACAGTGAGTGTAGACTGTGTGAGTTTGAAGGTGTGAGTTGTGAAGTTCTATGGTGATTGAGTGTGATCTTTGTGTATGGTTTGAAGGTGTGTGTGTTGAGATTGTGAGTGTGTAGTGTTATAAGCGTAAAAACATCTGACAAAGTACAAAGTGAGTGTGTGTGTAGTAACTCGTGTGAATGATGTAGCTGAACACTGTTACGGTTAATTCATGTATAGTGTTAACTGTAAGTGACTGTTAGTATGTGAGTTTGTGTAATAAAAGAGGCGAACGTAAGTAGTTTGTAATTAATGATTGTATGTAACAGAAATATCGATAATATATTGTCTGTAAATATTCAAGTCAGTTATTGTTAGAGTCGAATATTTAATGAAAAGAAGTGTTTTAGTGTGTGTGTATAAGATGTAAGCATAACAAATAGTTTTTTGATTTAGAATAAAAACCTGGGTGTTATAAAGTAATTATGGAACATGAAACATAATAATGGTTTGGTACTGCGTGATGTATAGTACGTTCAAAAGAAAGTTCATTTTTTAAAGGGCAAATTGAATGTAAACGTGAATGGTTTATTTTCATAAGAAAGCAGGTATAAAATTGATATGTTATAAGTTGAAAGACGTGTAAGATATGTGATTGTTTAAGGTGAGTTGAATGTGTTGTGTGCAGTGTTAGTAGGTAGTTGTGCAGTGTGTAGTTTATAAGGGAGTTTAGTAAAATTATTTATATTTGGAGTTGAAATATTGGTGGGGGGGGGGGGGGGTGGGGTGGGGGGTGTGGGGGGGGTTGGGGGGGGGGTGTCAGTAGTGAGTGATGTAGTAGAATACTGTGAGTGTGAATGTGTATGTGAGAATCAGTGACATTAGTGTCAGTGACGTCGAGGAAGTGGAATTTATTTTGTATTTATAGTTAGAAGTGAGTGTGTAGTGTGATGTAGTTGTAGAAAGTGTGATAATGTAAGTAGTAATTTTAGTATTGTTTAGTGTGTGTGAGCTTAATAAGAATGTGCTATATGTTCAGCTTTGAAGAATTCGAACTAAGGGTGCTAAAGGAATGTTGTTGTAAGTGAATAATTAATAAATCAAGGTTTGTTGACAGGATGATGCGTATAAGTTTCTTTAAAATTGAAATCATAAAGTTGTTTAATCCGGTCTGAAAATGTAAATCAGGTTAAATTGTATTAATCCGGTCTGGAAGAATGTTCAGGTTTCTGTCTTATTGTTAAAAGTTCAGCCTCAAAGTTCCTTATACATTATTATGTGATAAGCCATGGCGGATTCACAATATGTGTGCGTGTGTGCATGTGTGCGTGTGTGCGTGTGTGCGTGTGTGCGTGTGTGCGTGTATGCGTGTGTGCGTGTGTGCGTGTGTGCGTGTGCGTGTGTGCGTGTGTGCTGTGTGTGTGTGCGCGTGTGTGCGTGGTGTGGTGCTGTGTGTGCGTGTGTGCGTGTGTGTGTGTGTGCTGTGTGTGTGTGGTGTGCTGGTGTGTGCGTGTGTGCGTGTGTGTGTGGTGGTGTGGGTGTGTGTGTGTGGTGTGGGTGTGTGGTGTGGTGTGTGAGTGTGTGGTGTGTGGTGTGTGAGTGTGTGGTGTGGTATGGTGTGAGGTGGTGTGGTGGTGTGTGGTGTGTGGTGTGTGGTGTGTGGTGTGGTGTGTGTGGTGTGTGTGATGTGTGTGTGAGTGTGTGAGGTGGTGGTGTGTGAGTGTGTGTGTGAGTGTGTGAGTGTGTGAGTGTGTGGTGTGTGATGTGTGTGTGTGTGAGGTGTGTGGGTGAGTGTGAGGTGTGTGGTGTGTGAGTGTGTGAGTTGTGAGTGTGTGAGGTGTGAGTGTGTGAGTGTGTGATGTGTGAGTGTGTGAGTGTGTGAGTGTGTGAGTGTGTGGTGTGGTGTGTGTGTGAGTGGTGTGAGTGTGTGAGTGTGTGAGTGTGTGGTGTGTGAGTGTGTGGTGTGAGTGTGTGAGTGTGGGAGTGTGTGAGTGTGTAGGTGTGAGAGTACGTAATTTTGGGTGTGTGTGTGTGTGTGTGTGTGTGTGTGTGTGTGTGTGCGTGAGTATATAGATGTAAGCATAAGCAAATAGTATACTTTTTGAAGGCAATTCAATCTTAGGGTGCTTATAAAAGGGTGTTGTTGGAAGCATCGAAAATTAACTAAATCAAAGGGTTTGATTAGTACATGGTGATCGTATATACTCAGAAACGATCTTTTAACATTTTATACATTTGCTAAGGTAAACAGTAATGTATATTTCATTCGTTGTCTGCCAAACGTGCAATATTTTCTATGATAACATTAAATGTATTAAGTGTTTCAATGTGTATGTGTAACCGCAAGTCAAGCGGTATGGACCTTTTTTAAAGATAATCCAATCTTAAATAAGTTAAATTACCACTATAAAAGTATTTGTTGGTAACCTTAAAAATTAACTAAGCAAAGCTTTGTTATGCACATCACTACGCGGTGTTCTCATATATTTAGAACCAATCCATTAATCTATTACATACCTGTTGAAATACTCAGTAATGTATGTTTAATTCAATATCTTCAAAATGCTGTAATAATGTTATTGACATGAAGTGTGTAAGTATGTGTGTTATGTGTGAGTGTGAGTGTGAGAATGTTCTAATGTGCCAGTGGGTGCGGGTCTCTGTGTGTGTGTGTGTGTGTGTGTGTGTGTGTGTGTGTGTGTGTGTGCGTGTGTGTGTGTGTGGTGCGTGTCGTGCGTGCGTGCGTGGTGGTGGTGTGGGGTGCGATGGTGGTGGTGTGGTGCGTGTGCGCGTGGTGGTGTGTGTGTGGGGGTAACTGTAATTCAAAAAGTATTGATCCTTTCTTTGAAAATAGTTCAATCTCAGGTAAGTTGTCTTGACTAAAGGTTTTTTGTAGAAACCCTTAAAAATGAATTGAACCAAAAAGTTGAATTGCATCATAGTGTGCGTATGTATTCAGTAACTATATATTAATCTTTTACACACCTGTTGAAATTCATGGTAATGTATGACTCATCGCTCATCTGCAAAATGTGCAATGTTTTGTATAAATAATAGTCATAAGTGTATTACTGTTTTATAATACTGAGACTGATAAGAATAGAACTATAATGTATTACATTGCGTTATTATACTGAAGAATTTAATCACTCTTTTAAACATACATTTACATTTACATTGTTAATGCACTAATAAGATAAGTATGAAATGGTATTATACCTTGAGCATCAAGTGTAAACGAAAATATTGATAAATTAAGAATATCTGTCCTCGGATATACAAGCATATTACATAAGAAGGGTGTTAAGTTTGAATCGTTTCGCTTTTTCCAGATCGCAATATCACACTCGTGGACTATTGAATGTCTTATATACGTACCTATTGTAGTAATCAACGATCCTATAAAAATAAATTACTATATAGATGTATTACAGCATTGCTTAATTTATTTTAATTCTCTGATTAGGAGAGCGAAAATTCTGACTAAAATAGGTATATGTTGTGACGCCACTGGCTTTGTTAGTTACCTTGAAATTAAACAAATTAACGCCACTTTATGTATGGTTTATGATGGTATGAAATTTTATTTTATTATCCGTAGTTAGTATTTTAAAGTAATAATAAACTTAACTGTACTACAAACTGTGAGTCATAGATGATACTTTTATATTTTTGTGTTTAAAACTATTGAAATGTATTGAAAAATTTTCGAAGTTTACGAATGAACTATCTTTTTTAACACTGAAGTACATGGCATAGATACATATACGGGTTTAAATATGGTTGGCGAAGACACTTAATGGTAAATGGTAGATTTACATATTTATATTGCCTTCAAAATAACTAAAGTCACAAGCTAAACTATCATATTGCTTCATATCTGATTTAAGCTTCTACTTTATAGCATAAAGGTTGATGTAACATGTTACTAGTTTAAATATGTAGAGTTATTATCTAATAACCTATTCCTTATTTACCAAATAAAAGTTTTTTCAACTGCAACAGAAAGCACTTAATCGTTATCAAGTACAATGTAACTTTTTAAGTAAATTTCGGTTACATGTGATGTATGGATATGTTGTAGTGCGGTAGAGCGGGTTTTTTGTTATTTACTTGGGCGGAGTTACATGTCAAAGCCTGATGTAGCAAATCGGTGCACGAAAGGATACCTACTAGTTACCCGGTGGTTTCCTGAACATACCGTAAATGAAGTGACCTTATGACTAATTGTTTATTTATAAATAGAATTTAGTACCTTCGGGGAAATTTTTGTTTGTGTTTCGTCAAATATCAACGTTCCCGTTTTTCTTCGATAAAGAAAAATGTTTGTCTTTAGTGCTTTCCTATCGTGGATTTAATTTAGACCTTAAAGCAGATGTATATGTATTATTTTGGTATTTTACTTTTTGGAAAACATTGCGCCGAACTGTCGTTAATCATAATAGTGAATCCACAACTGTTTAAAACAATTATTGTTTTTGTATAGGATTTGTTAAGGCATCTTGTATATAAAAACATTGACGTATGATTAAGTAGTTGACTTTGTGTCAATAAAACCTCTAGCAAAGTACAGATCTTAGGTTCAAATCCTACTCGTGGTAAACTTTTTATTTATATATTTCATAAAATTAATAATTTAATAATAATTTTTAAACCATGTAATGCATTAAATAAACATTTCGCTGTTAGTTTGCAAGTGTACTGAAAAGGACTCGTATTCTTTTCATCTGTCGTGATTGAAAGTTTACGATTACTGCTGTCATTCTTATCCAGAGAAGTTGAAGATTTCAGATGTTTATTGTTTCCAATCAATTGAATAAGGGTAGTGCCCTTCCCCTGCTTTGTAGCTGTGACTTAGAAAGAAAAGAATTTTCTTTTAACTGCGAACTTAAGGTAATTAATAAAAGTGTGTTTATTTTATTTAATATTGTGTATGTATGCGTTTTGAAACACCGCTTGTGTTTGTAATTTGAGGGAGCGGACGTCATTCACACGTGTTAATGTAATTCCTTTGGTAAGAGAGATTTTATTTGCAGAAGCCCTTTTTATCCAGTCCTTTGTTCTGTTTCGTGTCTTGGTATTTATACTCTAAATATTTGGAGTATAAATAAACTAATTGGAGATTAGTGAGAGTATTTTATAAGCAACATATGTGCTTTGGAAGCTCCAGTAATAAAGTCCAAATAGGGCCATACTGAGTAATCCAGGACACAATAAAATTAAAGAAAAGGGAAGTTGAAAGGAGGTGCAAACCCGGGAAGATAAAATCCTAATAGAAAACCCCGAACCAGTGAGAAATTAGACATAAATAAAACGGGTGGAGGTTAGAAGATAAGCAATAAGGTGGAAAATTGCATGAAACTAATAGAAGATAAGAAAATAATATCACCTAAAACAGGGCCACGCTAAAATTTTCTACATAGGCAACACATCGTACACCGAAGTGTGCAGTTGATCATACAAATTTACATGCAATGGCAAATATACAGGAATTATTACAGCAAATAAGTAATAGACTGGACGGGATGGATACGAAATTAGACCAGATAGTTAAGGATGCAACTGCAATAAAACAAGAAAATAGACAACTTAAGGATAAAATCGAAAAGCAAGAAATAAGAATAGAATATTTAGAGAGAGAAGCTAGAAAAAAGAACCTGGTGATAACAGGTGTGAAAGACGATGAGGGTGAAGGGGAGAAAGAAACACTGGAAGAAATACAAATAATGTCGAATAAAATAGGAGTAGAGCAAGATGAGAAGGACTTAGAAGATTATACGAGGATAGGAAAATACAAGGCAGTGGGAACGAGACCGATAATAATTAAATTAAGTAAATTTAATAAAAAAATAGAAATATTAAAGAAGGCAAAAGAATTAAGGGGCACAGATATATGGATAAACGAAGATTTCACTAAAGAAACACAAGAAGTACGCAGAAAATTAATACCAATCATGAAAGAGGCGAGACAAAGAGGACAGAAAGCGGTGATAAAATACAACAAAATATACAGTACTGAAGAAAATGATACGGAAACACAACAACAGTGGCAAACAGAGAATGCGGAGGGAACAAGCACTAACAACAAAAGAACAGTTAGTGATAGGTCACCGAAAGGAGACACAATAGAAGAAAAGTTGAGTAAAATAACAAAGACAACGGGAACAAAAAACTAATCAAGAAGGGAACGGACAGAATAAAAGCTAACGACAAAGGCAATGGACATGGAAAGGAAAAAGAATCACAAAAGGAAGAAAACACAAGGAAGGATAAGGAAAATAACAAACAAGACAAGAAAATAGTAGAGACATGGAAAATAGGTACATGAAACACTAGAAGCATGACAAGTAAAGAAAGTGAGATAGAAGAAGAAGAATTCAGGAAGGAGGAAGTATTTTGATATACAGCGGGATAGATAAAGAACAACGGGCAAAAGAAGGAGTACGCTGTATAAAGAAAATTCTAAGTATATAGGCAAATGGACAGGGATCTCGCCGAGAATACTAAAGATCGAACTGGAAATAGATGGACAAATAAAAACAAATACAATAGTGGTGTATGGACCCGATGAGGATGAGGTGAAAAGAACTAAAGATGAATTCTGGGATCAACTGACAATGACAGTAGAAGAAAGTAAAGGAAGAATATTAATAATAGGGGACCTGAACGGATGCGTAGGTAGAAAAGACGAAGAATCAGGTGATGTAATAGGCGAAGACTCCAGAAACAGCAAAGGCAAAAGATTGATAGATTTCCGTATAATAAATGATCTAATAATAACAAACTCATTCTACATGCATAAAGATATACATAAATATACCAGAGAGGCTGTAAGTAGGGGAGAGAAATCGATAATAGACTATATAATTATAAACAGGCGTTACAGAAAGGAAATACTGGACACAAGAGTAAAAAGAGGGCCAGAAATATATTCCGGCCATTATTTAGTACTAGCAAAAAGAAAGATACGACAGGATGACCACAATATAATAAGAAACAGGGGCGAATATAAAAACAGAATTAGAGAAAAAATCAAAATATATAAACTGAGAGAAGAAGAGACGGCAAGGAAATATAACGAAAGGATCGAAGAGCAGATGAGTAAATGCAACAACAACATAGAAGCAGTAACGCTTGAAGAAGCATGGAAAGGCATAAAAGAAATACTAATAACAACAGCAAGAGAAGTGTGTGGGACGACCAAAATTGTAGAGAACAGGAAACAGTCGAGTTGGTGGAATGAAGAAATAAAAAACGAAGTACAGAACAAGAAAAAGATATGGAAAGAGTACTTAAATAGTAGAACAGTGAAAAAGTACAACAGATATAAAGAACAGAGAAATAAAGTAAAAATAATGATAAAAAGGGCGAAACAAAAAGCATGGGAAGAGTTTAGGGGGAAGATGGAACAGGATAGCCGAGGGAATCAAAAACTATTCTACAAAATACTTAGATCGCTCCGTAAAGGAAAACAACACAAGATTGGTCATATAAAAAATAAAGAGGGAAGAATATTAGGGTGTGAAGAGGAAATCATAAGGAGATGGAAGGAATATTTCGAAGACATGCTAGCAACAGATCAAATACCAGAACTAGAAGTAGAGCAAAAACAAATGGAACAGATATTAACGAACATAATGAAGAACAAGAGCAAATACAAGTAGAAGAAATAGTAGAGGTGGTGAAAAAACTGAAAGGAGGAAAAGCAGCAGGATATGATGAAATAGCACCAGAAATGATTAAAAATTTGGGAGTAAAAGGCCTAGAAGGGATAACTAAACTGTTTAACAAAGCATGGCGAGAGGAAAAGATCCCCAAAGAGTGGGAGATAGGAGTACTTCTACCGGTATTTAAAAAAGGAGACAGAAGAGATTGTTCCAATTACAGGGGAATTACCTTACTACCAATAATAGCAAAGTTGTTTGAGGGTGTACTGGAAATGAAATTAAAGTCAGAAACCGAAAGTCAATTAGAAGATTCACAGAGTGGGTTTAGGAGAGGTAGAGGAATACAAGACCACATATTCGTATTAAAACAACTAGCAGAAAAATTTACTTCAGACAAAATATTTGTAGCCTTCATAGACCTAGAAAAGGCATTTGATAGTGTGTCCAGGGCAACTGTATGGAATAGTTTAAATAGGAGGAACATAAATGAAAAATTGATAAATTGCATCAAGAGTGTGTACAAAAATACAAGAAATATAGTGAGAACACGAAATTTACAATCAGAAGAATTCATTACAAATGAAGGACTGAGACAAGGTGGAGTATTAAGCCCAGCACTGTTCAATGTAGTAATAGATGATATAATGAAAGAAGTAAAAGGAAAAGTGAAAAAATTACAAGTGGGATTTAGAAATATGACGAGGGTAGAAATGGCAGAAAGTGTATTTGCAGACGATTTAGTGATTTACACCAAAAATAAGCAAGACCTACAACACAACTTGGACATATGGAAGAATGCCTTAGGAACCAGAAACCTAAAAATAAACCCGGAGAAGACCAAAGTTATGCTTATAGGTAAAAATGATGCAGACACACCAATAAAAATAACAATAAACGAAAAAGAAATTGAGCAAGTAAGAGCATTTAAATACCTGGGACTGACAATCCAGTCCAATGGAAGTATCAGGGCAGAAATAAATGAAAGAATAGAAAATGCGACAAAAGTATATCATGCACTAAACAACACAGTCATAAAGAAAAAGGAAGTAACAAAGCAAAGGAAAATTACAGTATTTAAAACAATTTTCAAACCTATACTGTTATATGGGAGTGAGAGCTGGGTACTGACGAAACAAGTGGAGATGAAATATCTACGTGGAGTAAAGGGGATAACGAGACGAGACAGAATTAGAAATGAGACAATTAGAGAAGAATTAGGAGTAGAACCAGTGTTAGAAAGTATCAAAAAACAAAAATTAAGATGGTTCGGACATATAGTAAGGATGGGCGAGGAGAGAACAACATTTTGAAGCTGTTCTTATATGGCACCAGTCAAGTAGCACTTTTGCTGATCCATGTGGTTGAATGCTAGGAAAGGTAGAAAACCTGCAATGCCGTTCCTCCAATAAACACTAAGCCATTGCCTCTTTGACCCCTGGATTTAAATCCGTGATACAGCAGTACGGCTATCTCACACTAAAATATAGCGAAAACAAATACTGTTACGGCCGCAAACCAAAAATAAAAAAGGATCCGCCCACGACTTGTCACCTACATACAGGGGGTTACTGCAAAGACCTAAACCTGCTTGTAAGTGGTGTCGTGCAATGTAATTCATACCACTGTACCAATTTATCGAATAACCCAACTACCGTCAATTCTAAATTTTCAAAGCGAGGTTACTTAACACGGGGACTCTACCACTTCATACCCAATTTACGGAAAGATCTGGGTACTAACTATTATGTAAATTACCTTGCAAATTTATATTAGATCTCATGTCAGTGAATAACTTCAAATTTTTCAACCGTCTAATTCACATAGTCTATTTAGAAGTATAAATTAAATTCAGATATTTTATTACAAAGCAAAAGTACAGTATAACTGATTTCAATTCTAATTTTGAAACGCAAATGTGTTGCATAACAATGTTCGCGTTTATTTTGCATTTGTGCTATTAAAGCTGCATGCTCTCTGAAAGTAGCAGACATAAAGGAATATTGAAAGCTCTTATTCAAATACTCCACTTAATATAGATTTTATTTTAAACACAATTTGTTAAAATATGCAAAATAAGCAATTTATATAGTAAAGGGTGGCTAAATTAGCACAAGAACTGACATTGCCATATCTATATAGTTGTTGTGAAGCACATTTAATATTGATACAAGACTATCTTAACCTAAATATGTCTATCGCTCTATATTTAGAACCGCTAGCGTTCGACAATGGAGTACAAGTTTAGTCATATTCTATAATTTATTAAAGGATTGTAATATTTTCCTATAAATAAATTGGACCAATGCAATTGTACCGAAGAAAACTTTTTCTCTAAGAAACCTCGACTGAAATTGAAAAAAAAAGTGAATTGTTTGTATATGGAGAGAAATATGTCAAAGGGGAAACAAATATTGCCCGTACGTATCTACTATGCTTTCATATTAAATTTATTGTAAATGTTATCTTTTGTGTATCTTATAAAATAATTTATAGTATGAGTAGCGTACGAGAAACGGATTGTACGTGCTCTACGAGAAAATCTAAGAGGTGTGACGCGATACTCCTTAAAAAGGTTTTTACAATAAACGAAATTATTTTATTTTGTCTATGAATGAGACGGAGAATTGATATGTTTCGTGGAAATAATCCATCAGACTTATTTAAATATCACAAACTATAATGCATTCAAATGTATTCACATTTGTTTGGTTTCAAAATGTTAGTTTACCGCAGGGATAGATCGGTTGACATAGTCGCTTCGAATAAAACCTTAATATTATGGTATATTTTTTCCGGTGTTGCATCTTATTGATTGTGTATATATAATTGACTTTATGTAACATCATAATCTTCGAACCTTTTTTCTAATAAACATGGTTGGGTTGGTGCCACCTAATGGTTACATCCAATTTTTGATATCTTTAAAATTGCATCGAATGTAAAACCGTAAGTTATATAATAAAATTTAGTAATGAGGTTAAGCTGGTAAGGTTTCGTTTCGTTTATAAAATAATATAATCTCAAAAGTGTAGTCAAAGTATACTAAACTTTATTTTTGGTTCATTTTCCTAAGGGCAAAATGTCACTCATATACTGTGAGATTAGGAAAAGTTTTGGTAAATAATTCACATATTAAATTTATATTAGGTTTCACGTTTCAAGGTCAATTCAAGGCTTATTTTCATTTCAATTAATATAATTAACCGTTTGCAGCCTTTTTTATTACGGTCTAGCACCTTGAAATCTGACGAAGGCTATATTGATAAAAATTGTTGCAGAATCTTGAAATTCTTTTTTGCAGCAAATTAATTCTACATCTTGAAACCCGTATTCAGAGTTACTTACCTTCAATACATTAAGAGAAAGAATAGAAATGAGTTAAGTCGGTTTTGGTTTAGGTTACATTGCCTTTCAAAGAATTACATATCTGTTATTTACAAGTTTAATACAGATAAAACGTGAATTAGTTTGTATTGTTTTTGTTTTTGTAAAAAGTGTTCTAGTTATCTATCTTTCAATTGTCATAGATGGACTGTGGCAGCTAACAATTACAATCCTCTTTGGTATTCTCAAAATCGTAATGAAAGTAAAACCGTGTTATAGAATTATTTTAATGTTATGTAAAGCTAGATCTACACGGTTATTTTCATTCGTTCATAAAATAATATAAGCTGAACAGGTGTAATCAGAGTATATTAATAAGTTTAATTTAATTCATTTTTCTAAGAAATGTGCATCATACCCTGTGAGATTACGAAAATGAACAACTTCTTTTGAAATTTTCCTAAATGATTCACATCCATTTGTTACATTTTTTTAAGTTTTGGATTTAAACTTGTGTTTTATTGATATCGATAGCATTTATTCAAATTCTTAATGAAAAAATTTAATTTGCATTGGGTACTATTTTATATATTTTATCTAGTTAATGAAAGTAATTCAATTGCTATGTTCTAATTAACCACATTTGAATATTTACTTCCTCTCAAATAATAGAAGCTGGGCCACTGTGTTTTTAATTCGCGGTTCTTATAATGACCAGATTTTAGTGCTTTCAAATGATTTTTGATGACTTTACACTCCGGTGTAACTTGTAGGTTCTAAAGTCTGTTAAGTTAATTCGCAGTTTGATTTGCTGTTTTCAAAGTAATTTTCTGCTTGCTCTTCAATTAATTTAGAATTTACGCTAATGGGTTTTTAAATTACGTTTGAGGTTTTTAAGGTCAATTAAATTAATTCGAAATATGTCTAGTTCAATTAACATACTATCGGTTTGATTCACGGCTTCATTAAATTAACCCTCGAAACTGGTGGTTTGGTTTTGTGATGCAAGAAGTCCTCCTATTTGGTTAAAATCTAAAACCATTTTCGTAAGAAATCTTCAAACTCTTTTTTGCAGTAAGTTGGAACCACATCCTGAAACACGGCCTGTATGCATAAAATGTTATGGCTTACAGCAACCCACTGTCTTATGTCAAAAACGGAATTGCAAGGAAAACGCAACGTTCAAAATAAAGGATGTTTTGACACTTTGCAAGTTGATATTACAAACTGTACCAAATATCGGTTGGAGTAATTGTGTCGATCATGCCAAGAAAGTCGAAGATATGTACAGCGAAAAGGAAAATTTAGTAGACGTCGGCATAGAACCGTTAGTTATAAATTTAGGCGACCACATTAATGATGATGATAACGATTTTTAGGACATTGAGGAGAATGGCAAAGAAGATCGCGAAAATTGTATATCAATGTATTTATTATGTAATTTGAAAAAAATGGATTTCGAGATCTAGAAGTTTCACCTTTTATTGCAATTTTAATATTACGTTCCTACTTAAAAATGCATGCATTAATACATGAAACCATTTTGCGGCAAGGTCGCGCGATCCCCTATTACCTCAGCGTGCAGTTAGATGTTATCCTCGTTCAACGAAATATTTAGTTCTATCTCTTGGTAAGCAATTATATAAATTAAGAAAAAGTCGATCTTTCCGTATTTATTGGTTTTATTGCACAGCATCCTGTAAAAATATTGCGTATAACGCTTAGTGTCATTTTTCCGTTATTACACGATTTTTAAATAACAGAAAGTGATGAAATCAGCATCAACATCTAGCAAAGGTATACTTTGGCATTATTTCTAAAAATGAAGGCAATCCATTAATTAGTGTTTAGTTACTAATTCATAAAGTTCCGCCTTGCCCGAAGGGTGGTGAAAAATGATGTTTTTTCTCGAATATATTTCGCTCTAGTACTTAGCTAAATGTATTAGAAAATATGAAATTAAATATAGATTAAGACGCAAGTTGTTTAAGGAAAATCATCGTAATACTTTTCGAAATATAAACATTTAAGTCAGGTGACTAAACTTTTTACTTTGATAGTAAGTGACGTTCATTGGAATGAAAGTATGTTTCGTAATTACAGACTAATGGTTAAGCGGATTATTTGTGTATGTTGTTTATGTATAAATGTTAATCGCCGCCTTGCTAACAATGGTAGATTAATTAACTTTCATTTAGCTTATAAAACGGGGCTGGATAACCCTAATAAGCAAGAACGTATTAGGGATGGTGGATGTATTAATCTTTGAACGTGTCGCATAAAGCTCGTAGTGATTATACACGTGGTTGTGAATGGTTATAAACAATTGGAATGTGTACACTGGAATGGAAAATTATATATATATATATATATATATATATATATATATGTTGATAATCGAAAGTTTTGTAAATTGAAATTTATTTTAATTTAATGTGTTGATGTTGTGGGACGTTGATGTGAATTGTGAATCTAGTATAACGAACAAAATATACAGGGTCATACTAAACAGCCGATATGGTATGTGGTATATTAAATGTTTAAAATTAGCTTGGGCGGTACGGACAATAATTGAAGTATGCAGGTGGAACGTAATGATGTACTGGTGGGTATGAGTTGATGTTATGTAAATGACTGGATTGGAGCTGGTTGGTGCATTTTATTATCCAGGAGGATAAGTATGACCGGTTTGCAGCATACGGGAACAGGTGAGCTTGCAGGAGAGTATGTAAAAATAGTGATTTTCTGGTGGCAAAATTTTATTGATTGCATTTTTATCTGTTAGGTTTATAATTTTTATAAGGGAGTGTGAGAGGGAATGAACGGGATCACCATATAGGGAAGTCCATTACAATTCGAAAAATTTTGAACCCTCGCTCAACAGTATCCTTCAATTGGGAGGAATTGAAAAGGATGTCGCCCATCACGAGAGATTGCTCTCTGAATGGAGGCAACTAGTTCACCACGTATGACTGCTTTGGCTTTGGGGTCGGAACACCAGTGGTACTCTAGCTCCATTCAGTGCTAATTTTGTGATGTAACACTTTGTAAGTTAGTGTTAATTCTGAAATAAAATATGGCCTTACAATGCGGTGCCAAATTTGTGACGTACCGTTTGTCAATTCCTTGTGCAATGCACAACACTTCCTCAGTTCTGTGTTAAATAACATTTATTTAATAATGGTTACCCTGGGTAATATTTATTGACTGGTTGTAAGTGCAATTTATTTATTAATTAGTTATTGCTAGTAATTGCAATTAAAACAATTACAACTTTTATTGGAAAATTGCTCCATATTTATTTTTGTTCACAAGTATTGGTACAAGAGCGAATTGGAATGCATTAATATAGATAAATGCTGTCTTTCTTGTCCTACTTTTATGAACTAGAATTTATTAATCTAAAAACTGTCTTTTTGTTTAATAATTAATGTTAAATTAATCCTTGTTTTCATTGACAGGTGGTGCCAAAATCGGTACCCTTTGAAACTAATTCTGTTCAAGGTTTTACTAGTGGTATTTACTCATTTTATTTTTGAATTGCAAATTGAATTTAATTTCAACTCCTTTCAGTGGAGTAGCGTAAATTTGTTTTTACAAATTTTTGCTAAAAAATGTATATTTGAATATGCATTACGTTTCTTAATTTAATTTGCATTGTACCTTTGTCTGAAATATAAGTATTAACTTTAATTAGTATTTTATAAGCAATATTTGGGAACGTTCACTCTGCACGTGTTTATACATAAACAAACACTCCCACAAGTACTCGCACTACTTTGGTCTTCCCATCATCGTTAATATGCTTAACCTATCTTAACTATCCATAAACCACAAAATAACTATAAATAACTAAATGAAAAACTACCTAACTATGAGCAAATACTGTAATAAACTTCAATAAACAACTAAAACTAATAACTAGGAACGTGGTTCCCATTATAACTAACACCTATTACACCTCTTTGATTAGTCGCTTTTTACGACAAGCAGTTGGCATTTGCAGCAGGACAATTCTTATGCCGTCCCTACATAGCAACAAAAGCAAAGAACACCAAATTGCCATGTTCCCATAACTCAATACTTTTATAAAAAATCAGTGTTTCTGTGCAAAAATAAAACAAAAAAGTATACTCAAAAACTGTAGCACACCAACCAGAGGGTACATAAGGAACGATCTGCCTGTTCGCTAGTTTGAGAGGGATGAACAGATAGATAACAGGGTTAAATAGTAGGTAGCAAGCTGGCAGAAATAATTAATAACGAGTAGTAAGAAATTAAATAAGAGCGAGCAATCAAGATTATTAACGCAAAAGGTAGTCAGGTTATTCGTACTAATCAGTAAGGACAAGTAAGAATAAGTATGTTAGTAAATAAGTAAGCGATTTGGGAAGCGCACGGTAAAATATTTATAGAGCAAAACTGGACGGGAGTGGGAAAGCCGTGCGCAACTGATAGGAAAATTAATTAAAAAGGAATTTTGGACCATTACAGCTTCTTCCCCAATACCGCGCTCTAGTGTAGATGCAGTATCTCGAATCGTTTTTAAATGGTTTAGATCAAATACTCTTACATCACATGACCTCCAGACTTCCCACTGTTTGCGATGATTTACAATTAGCATGAACCATAAAAATGTACGGAGTGGCCAACTAAGAATGCGAGGTACTGTATCTGGGAAACTATACATCGTAGAGACTTGCGGAAAAAAAGTTATTACTAAAACGGCCAATACAAAAACCTGCAAAATGTTTTCATGTTTCTGAAATGGCCGCTAGGGGGAGTAACTGCAATCTTGAATCTAAAAAAGTGATGTTTCTGTGAATTCTGCTATATTAACCTAATCAAAAAATTACTGATCTTTGAAGTCGAGGATAATCTGAACTTTTTTTGTTTGGCACTTTTTGACGTATAAAGTGGTGAGAGGTATTCAAAGGTTTCCTTAAACCACCCCCCGTACCTTTGAAACTTCTAATCCGATTTTAACAAACTTGGGCGTGTTGAAAAGAGTTTTTCTTGGGCTACAAATGTTAAAATAATTGAAGTGTTGTTAGTTTCACATGTCGTCGCTAGAGGGCTTCGTTCGACATTCCGACAGACACGGTTAATTTAAAAAAAAAATTAAATGCATTGGTATGACTGTTTTTCATGAACAAGTAGCTAAATGATGCCTAAATAAGCTCGCGAAAACCGAATCTCGATATCTTGTTCCTAACCTAAAATATCGGCCAAAGAAAGCTTTATACGAAAATCCCTAAAATTTTAATTTTTTTTTAATTATATTTTTCTGGAATTGTTTCCATTATGTAAGTTGTGGCCCTAAAAAGGACCGACTTAAAGGAGGAAAGTTTTTAATGTCCGCGTAAATGCTCGCGGCCTTTTATGGGTAGACAAAGCTACAGCTCCAATTTCGGCTTTGAATAGGTTACCTAGAAATTGCGATTTTAAGTATTTGTAAATTTATTCACCAGAATAAAATCACCCTTTTTGAAATTACTACGGGCAAGTAAGCAATGCTAAAAGTTGTACGAAAGGCCTATTTTTTGTTTGTTTAAATGCAAATTCACTATGGATATATATGAAAAATACAGTTAATAGAAGCAGGCAATGGAAACAGATACCTAAACAAAATATACATAATCCTCAAATTATCAATACTTTCGCGTTACTTTGAGCAATTTTTGTGCTTTCGCGTTTTACTAATAATGAAGCTGTTGATATGCTTGCGGTTTATTTTGAATGTTTTCAGAATGCCGCAGTAGCTAAAAAGGTTTACGCGGCTCGATATCGAAATCGTCGTCCTTACGATGTAAGAGTTTTTCCCCGATTAGTGTCGAGCTTACGAGGCAATGGTAGTTTTCGGCCTACGTTTCAACGGGAAAGAATTGGAAGTACACAAGAAAATATTAACCGTGTACTGGGCTATATTGAAGGAAATCCTCATGTTAGTACAAGAGCATTATCTAATGAGGTGGGCATATCACGGACAGCGGTTCAAAATATTTTGAAGAACCATAGGTAAGTTCTAATTGCTATCAAAATATATAGGTATTTGTTTAAACTTTTTTTAATTACTTTAAGAATGCACCCATATAATGTCGTTTTGCATCAGGCCTTGAAAGAGGAAAATTTTGATCGAAGGTTAGATTATTGCCATTGGATGTCAGGCATGATACGCGAAAATAGAGAATTTTTATTTCAAATTCTTTGGACCGATGAAACCACCTTCAGTAGTGACGGGAGAGTCAATCTGCACAATATGCATTATTGGTCTGCAGAAAATCCCCATTGGTTGCGTGAAGTTCAGCGCCAAGAACATTGGAGTTTAAATGTATGGTATGGCATACTGGGAGGCAGAATTATTGGGACATATTTTTTTGAGTAACCCCTAAATGGGAATGTATTTCTTGACATTTTGGCCAATCAATTACCGTTGTTGTTGGAAGATGTGCCTCTGGAAACAAGGCAAAAATTGTTTTTGCAGTTGGATGGTTACCCAGCACATTTTGCTATTAATGAGCGAGAGCATATTAATGCAGTATCTCTACAGCGGTGGGTTGGAAGAGGAAGTCTGTTTCCATGGCCACAGCGATCGCCAGACTTAACTTGCCTCGATTTGTATTTATGGGGGCGCTTAAAGGACATCATGTTTCGGACTCAACCTACTACTAGAGAAGATATGAAAAACCGGATTCGCAACGCAATACGTAACATACCGAGAGCAGAAATTGAAGCTGCAGTTTCGTCTAGTCACGAGAGGCTTCAGCAATGCATAGAGCGTGATGGTCAGCATTTCGAGCATTTACGGGGGCATTAAAAACCTTCATCCTTTAAATCGGTCATTTTTAGGGTCACAACTTACATAATAGAAACATTTCCAGAAATATACATGGTCCGCCAATAGTGCGTGGACGAAGCTTTATGAGTTTATACAATATCGTTTTCAAAATTATTTTTCAGGTTACAATTAGAAAATATTTTCGCAAAAATTACTACTCGTATACAGGGTATTACAACACAAAGTTATATTTTTTTAAATGGAACATACCGTATATTATTATAAATTTGGATTCCCTGGTTAATTTTAAGGGCACTTTATTCACTATATGAGGTATCTTAAACGCGCAATTTAGGCGTTGCATTCAATTTTTTGAAAATTTAGAGGTTGAAAAGAAAAATTGTAACAACCGTATTGAGAAATGTGTAACACTAAAATTTTAATGGTTGATTAGTCATAGACTGTGCTACATAAAATCGTAAAAATAGTAATATTATCTTTTTTAATTTTCGAGATATCGTAATGCAAAGTTTAAGATTTTCAATCATAGGTAACTTGATTTTTTTAAATGGAAAGGTATACATTGTTTTACATTGTTAGATAGGAAATTTAATTACATTTTTTTTTGATATAACATTGTTGGTATTTATTTTTTGCCGTTTTTTGATAATCCAGCTTTTTTACTGAATTTGCAAAGTTTAAGAGTTTTAATCATAGATAATTTGATTTATTTAAATGGAAAGGTATACATTGTATTACATTGATAAATGGGAAATTTAATTACAATTTTTTTGATATAACATTGTTGGTATTTATTTTTTGCCGTTTTTTGATAATCCAGCTTTTTTACTGAATTTGTCGATTTTCGTAGGTTTACATATGTATGTATAATTGTTTAAATCACATTAAGCTATGAAAACAAAAGAATATTAGAAACAAAATTCAGCAATAGTATCTGTTCTGTCATTTCGCGTGTATGTTCAAACGTAACTGAGTTAATTACTTTATTGCAGTGTGAATGTTTGACGTTTAACTTTACGAACATCATATACGTAATACGTTTATTTAAGAATTATAATGAGTAATTTTTTGCAAAATGAATTAGTTGACATGATATTTGTGCTTGGAGAATCAAACAAAAATTGTTTGTTGGCCCGTCGAATCTACGGGCAGCGTTATCCTGATCGAAGACAACCAAGAGAAGAATCGTTTCGCAATCTCTTAGAAAGATTTGAAAGGACTGGAAGTGTTGGATATCCTAAAAACGAAAGAGCTAAAGTTGTTACAAATGAAGAAAATGAATTTCGTGTACTTGTAGCTACAGTTGAAAACCCCCACGTTAGTATTCCGAAATTAAGTAAAAATTTAGAAATCAGTCAAACTTCCGTGAGACGAATGTTAAAGAAAAATAAATTTCACCCCTATCATGTACAATTACATCAAGAGCTGAAAGAACAAGATTTTCAAAATCGAAATAATTTTTGCCAGTGGGTTCAACAATAGTTAAATGCGAACGAAAATTTTATATCGGGGATATTATTTACCGACGAATGTACATTTCATCGAAATGGATTTGTGAACAGACATAATTTTCATTTTTATTCAAATGAAAATCCACACCTATTTCGGTGGTCAGTGAATGTTTGGGCAGGTATATTCGGCGGAACTATTGTTGGTCCTTTTTTTTTCAATGGCAAACTCACTGGGGTAGAATATCATAATTTTCTAGAAAACGAATCAATCATTTATTGGAGAATGTACCTTTGGCTCAAAGAAGAGGTATGTTTTTCCAACAAGACGGGGCACATCCTCATCATGCCAGAATTGTAACCCAATGGTTAAATTCGACGTTTCACGAAAATTGGATAGGGAGACAAAGACCGATACCTTGGCCAGCTAGATCTCCCGATATAACTCCATTGGATTTTTTTCTTTGGGACTTTGTGAAGGATAAAGTATATGAGGAAGAACCAACAACTGCTGAGAATATGAAATTGCGAATTAGAAATGTTTTTGCTACTCCTAGTATGTTAGATCGGGTTGAAGCTTCTTTTATTAAAAGAATACAGTATTGTCTAAATCAGCGTGGTCGACAATTTGAACATTTAATTTAATATTATTTTCTTCCAAAATCGATAAATTCAGTAAAAAAGCTGGATTATCAAAAAACGGCAAAACATAAATACCAATAACGTTATATCATAAAAAAATGTAATTAAATGTCCTATCTAACAATGTAAAACAATGTATACCTTTCCATTTAAAAAAATCAAGTTATCTATGATTGAAAATCTTATATTTTGCATTACGATATCTCGAAAATTAAATAAGATAATAGTACTATTTTTACGATTTTATGTAGCACAGTCTATGACTAATCAAGCATTAAAATTTTTGTGTTACACATTTCTCCATACGGTTGTTACAATTTTTCTTTTCAACCTCTAAATTTTCAAAAAATGGAATGCAGCGCCCAAATTGCGCGTTTAAGATACCTCATATAGTGAATAAAGTGCCTTTAAAATTAACCAGGGAATCCAAATTTATAATAATATACGGTATATTCCAATTAAAAAAATATAACTTTGTGTTGTAATACCCTGTATACGAGTAGTAATTTTTGCGAAAATATTTTCTAATTGTAACCCGAAAGATCCCACACAATTCTGCAATAAATAATTTTGAAAACGATATTGTATACACTCATAAAGCTTCGTCCACGCACTATTGGCGGACCCTGTATAGTTAAAAAAAAATAAAAATTTAAGGGATTTTCGTATAAAGCTTTCTTTGCCGATATTTTAGGTTAGGAACAAGATATCGAGATGCGGTTTTTGCGAGCTTGTTTAGGCATCATTTAGCTACTTGTTTATGAAAAAAAGTCATACCAATGCATTTAATTTTTTTGCGAAAATTAACCGTTTTTGCCGGAATGTCGAATAAAACCCTCTAGCGACGACATATGAAACTAACAAAACTTCAAATATTATAACATTTGTAGCCCAAGAATAGCTCATTTTAACGCGCCCAAGTTTGTTAAAATCGGCTTAGCCATTTCGAAGATACAGCAGGTTATTTACGGAAACCTTTGAATACCCCCCACCACTTTATTTTTAAACATACGTCAAAAACTGCCAAACACAAAAAGTTCATATTGTCCTCGACTTTAAAGATCAGTTATTTTTTATTAGGTTAATATAGCAGAATTCACAGAAACATCACTTTTTTAGATTCAAGATTGCAGTTACTCCCCCTAGCGGCCACTTCATAAACTTGAAAATATTTTCCAGGTTTTTGTATTGGCCGTTTTAGTTAAACTTTTTTTTGCGCAAGCCTCTACGATGGATAGTTTCCCAGATACAGTACCTCGCATTCTTCGTTGGCCACACTGTACCAATACGTAAGTCATAAAGTGGTTAGAAATTGTCAAAATGTATTTCTAACGCCATTCCACGTAAGATCTGGTTTATATTGGTAATAAAAACCTATTGCAACATTTGCTAAATACACTTCACATTTCTAACGCAGATTCTAGAGCTGATTTTATGTCGATTTAACGTAAATTACCTTAATACAAAAATACTTCTTAAGAGCTCGAGCTCTTGGAGGATGGCGCCCTAACATCGGTTTAATTCAAATATCTTCAAAATGGTTTCCTTTTAAATGATAGCGTTCTGTACATTTATTTAGTGGAATATGCCCAATCGTATGGCGTGAATACGATTTTTTAGTTGTACTCATAAGCGGCATATTTCGGCGGGGCTATCATTTAAAAGGAAACCATTTTGAAGGTATTTGAATTAAACCGATGTTAGGGCGACATCTTTCAAGATCTCTTTAGGAAGTATTTTTGTATTAAGGTGATTTACGTTAAAACGTTAAATCGATATAAAATCAGCTCTAGAATCTGCAGTTTTTTTTGTGGAAAAAGTTTGTGGGCACCCTATATAGATAGATATATATATAGATATATATATAGATATATAACTATAAAAATTGTTTTTTAATGAACGCACAGAAGTTCAGTTTAATAATCATTAATTGTATTTTATTTAAAATTAACTCGAGTTAATCTTTTACTGTATGTACTTTGAAAGTTAATTTTCAAATAAAATACAATTATATATATATATATATATATATATATATATATATATATATATATATATATATACATATGCATGTAGAATGAGTCTAAAAATGTATGTTTTTCGATGTTTTAGGTAAATGCCTGTATTTGCTCGGATAATCATGGAAATTTACGAGGGAGAGCTTTGGGCTTTTCGCCTGAGTAAAGAGTTTTAGTCATGTGACTTACATATACAACTCGGAAAAAGAGAATGCTTGAGTCATGCGATTTTACATCTATAACCCGGAAAAGAAAAGGGCTACTTTACGTTAGTTGACTAACGCTTGCAGTGTAAAGACACAAACACGCACGGCTCAAAAACGTGCGATTTTGTTTCTAGGTAGGTTTTGTTGGAAGCGGCACGATTTTCACACCTGCAGACAAGTGAACGTGTACTGGTGGTGTAATTGAATTCTACTCTGTTTTTTAAGTACGACACATTAACTGTCATGAAGCATACTGCGGTGAATCGGGAAAGATTTTGTCTAAAATGTCCTGCGAATACGATATCGCAATTGATGGGAAATAATTAGGGAAAGTTTTGTGATAAAGATGTGGATCATTACAATGAGATGATACTGAGCACGTGACCAGCTATTTATTGGAATGAATGGAGACAAGTAGTAAATATATGCGAATTGAAGTGACAAAATGAATCATCACTGACAATTAATAAATCATTAGCTATGAACGTGACAAATTTGGTAGAAAGCCAAAACAAGAACTAAGTAAATGAAGTAAACAGTGATTGGAAAAAACAATGTTGATCGCCTTCTCGATCTTAATTTATGTTACTGTTTTCGACCTAAATTTGGTTTCTTGACAAATGGACAACAGACAATATACCTTTGATTGTTCCAATAGCTCTCTTTTAATTTAATCTCTTTTGAATTTCAAAGTTAATCGGTGATCGAGCAATGATTAATCGACAAAAATGGAACCTTTTGTCTTTGTATTTGGACGAACGTGTGAGTGTGTTAAAACATACATGGTAAATCTTTAAGTATTTTTTGGTGAAACGTGGTAAAGTTTCAGCCATCTTAAAATTGCCAACCCATTTTCAGTAGCACTATCAAATTATTGTATTTTTAGTTAGTATCGTAACGTTAACGTTACTTTTAAGGAAATACAAGAAATGCATGTAGGCGAAAGGATGTGTATTTGTATTTAGCAATACTGACTAGCACATGTTTTTTTTAGTATTACTGAGCAAAGGCTCGCGTCCGAGCTACGAATATGAGTTGCAGTCACGCAATCATCAGTAGATAGAAAAAAAAACTGATCGTACATTATTCAAATCAAAACATAGTTATTCCGTTACTTTAGTTAGACAAGATATATAAAAGAATCTTGAAATGGGAAAATACACCATAAACGAAAACTAATAAATCTACAGAGTAGTTCAAGTAACAAGTTGGGAATCAAATAATGAATTTAATTTGGATTACTTTTCTAGAACAATATATAAGATTTATTTACATTAATATGATTTAACAGTAAAAAACAGAATGATATCCAACAGCAAAACTTTGTTTTTGAAACTTGTTTGTGTATTTGAGTAATGGAAATGTATTTAGGGCATTTAACATGCATTACATTGTTAAGCTTTATTACATTCAAAGTAAAATTTTCCAAATGTTTTGAAAAAGGACGTGGAATCAAAGCGGAACTTTAATTACTATTACTTGCACATATTAAAAAGGTTTATTATTGTGTATTTTACCAATTCCTGCAATTAGTGTTAAAAAAACATAATTATTGCATAAAAATAATGCATACGTAATGCCTTTGACGTAATCAAATATTAAAAAAGTTTCGAATGTACTGTGATCCGTAAAAACAAGTCAGCTCCTTTGTCACTCACGGTTACTGCAAAACAAATCTACACTTTCCACACAAACTCGCGCATCATGGTAACGACGATAGTATGAGCACTTGTTATTATGAACTGCGTAACGGGTAAGTTGAATGTTGTATTACGTATACAATAATAGCCATGTTTCGATAATACCTATTTACTAAAGAAGATAGTTATAATTAACAAAGATGATATGTAACAACATCCGAGATTCTGTTACTATCTCAATATTCGTATTAATTACAAGGCTTCATCGAAACATACCATGGTTGATAATATATGGTACGGCAAAACAAGTCAGCAACTATTTTACTCTTGGTTAGGGCAAAACAAATCACTTTCCACACAAACACGCGTATTATGGTAACGATAATAGTATGAAGCGGTAACTATGCTATTATAAGCATTGTTATGAAGTACGTAACAAGTAAGTTGACTACTGTATTAAGTAGACAATAATAGCCATGGTTCGATAATAGCCATTTATTTAAGGATACTAAGATATGAATTAATGTTGCTATGCAACATCTACATTTATTGTGATTCGTATTAAATACAAGGCTTGATCGAAATATGGCAATATTTATAATATTTGGTAAGATACATCCTGGGTTACGGCAAAAGAAGTCAGCAACTATTTTACGCGTGGTTACTGCAAAACTCTCGTATTATGGTAACTATGATTCTATGAAACGGTAACTACGCTTTTATGAACACTTGTTATTATGACGAACGTAACAAGTAAGTTGACTACTGTATTAAGTAGACAATAACAGCTATTTATTTAAGAAGGGTATTGCGATAGTCATAATTAACAAGGATGTATCGTAGCAACATCCAAGTTTATTGCGATCCGTATTAAATACAAGGCTTCATCGCAACCTGGTTAATAATATTTAGTAAGTTGTAACCTGGGTTACGGCAAAACAAGTAAGCTATTTTTCACTCATAGTTACGGTAAAACAAAACTGAACTTTCCACACAAACATGCAAATTATGGTAACGATGATAGTATGAAGCGGTAACTATGCTATTATGAGCACTTGTAATTATGGCGTACGTAACAGAAAGTTGACTGTTGTATTAAGTATACAATAATAGGATATTAACCCAGATATGCCCGAAGAAACTTTTTTTGAAACAAGGGATCATTTTTACATTTTTTTATTAGTTTTAGGCATGTAAAACATAAATGAATACAAAATTCAGTGGATTTCAGTGGGCCCTAAAAGGGCCAGGCCTACATATAGGACGTTAGGAACATAACATACTGCATATAATTATTGATTACTTTACATAAAAAATTACATCACAATTAAGACACCTGATAGTAGTCTTTGTATGACAGTGGCGGCATTTCGTTTGTTTATCCTGAGAAATAACAAAATGGTCAATTCTATTCAGACAAATATGCATATTTTCATTTTGACTGGGTCTTCCCTTAGAACGGCTACTTGGTTTTTATTCTGTCGTAGAAGTGCTACCCTACACGTTTTCTGAACTGCAAATGGTCCATGTCACCTTCATTGCTTTTATGTATTTGCCAAGCGTTTTGCAAAGCCATATCAATACACTGCGCAATTAGGGAAAAATACCATTTTTTCCCTCTAATGGAGGTATGATAAAGGCTTATGTTCTCATCACAGCGATCTACGCCGCCCATACCCGTATTGTATTTTTTCACGACGTGCGGTTGTTCAATTTGGATAATCTTTTTGTCACGTTGTATCTTTTTACAATATGAATCGATTGGACGCCTAAAGCATTGGAATCCGTTGTGATTACATTCTTCCGCCCGTTGATACCCATATTCACCTCTTTTTTCCTTGAGATCTACGGAGGCAAATGGATTGTTGCTATGTCTATTAGAACGGATTGTTCCAGTTTCCTGAATAATTTTATTTCGCAAGGAAATAGCAAATCACCAGAGTTAAAAAAATTATCAAAATAAAAGTGAAATTTAGGATCTGTATACAGAGATCCAATATGAGTAGATGCGCCCGTAGGGTTCGAACCAGTTAACGTACTTTAATCTGGTACACCCTACCCTTAACTTATATCCATAACGGATCGGTTTCCCTTTATATATTGTTTCAGACCATGTCTCCCGTAGTAGGGAACCATTGCCTCATCAATACTGTGCGATTTTTGCAGAGGTGCATGTTCTAAGAGTTTTACATTTATATGTGTAAAGAATGGACTAAGTTTTGCGAAATTGCCATTTATTTCCAAATTATTATCTACTAAATGTAGATTACTCATGATATATTCAAACCTATTTCTTGAGATGGAATCGGCTACAAGTTTATTGTGGGTATCTTTTTCACGTTCCCAGAACATTCGGTGCATAGACGGTTGTAGATATTCGCTCAGCAACAGCACTCCCAAAAATGATCTAATTTCCCTATCAGAAATATTTCCTTATTTGTTTTTCTGGTTTGCATGCCTAAAAAATGACATGAAAAACGAATGATTAAAAAAATAAAACTTTCTGCCTGTTCGATTCATTCACCATTACTTCAAGAAGGTCATTATCAAAAAAGTTCTGAAATAATTCAAGAGGGTGTTTCGTAACTGTCGCTTCAGAGATAGCGGGTTGCCATTCGTTGTCGGAGTCAATCGTTTCAAAATATTTATTTGTCCATTTCAAGTCTGTTCTCTTGCGTTTGGGAACTTGCTTACCTTTGCGTTTGGGAACTTTCTTACCTTTCATGTATACGCGTTTTGCTACTTCGGAAAATGGAATGTTGTACTCATCATCATCAGAACTAGTAAAGGAATCAGCTGAAGTTTTGATACTTATTTCAAAGGGTGCTCTTAGCTGATTACCCGGTAAATTATCAATTGTCAAATTATTCTCATCACCTGAGTCCTCATTAGTAGTATTCCAGCCTCAGGAAATTCATTCTCGCAAGCCATTGTTAAAGCTTGGTCTAATGTAAGGCCAGTAAAATATATGCCATGAAATAGTACAAAAAATTCAAATCGACATACTTATCTAGGTAACCTCGTAGTACAATGCAACATAACCTAGTATCACAAGTAAGTAGTTTTAACATTTAGCACCACAAAATACTTTTTATAGTATTTGTGAAACAACATTTAGTACCGAAATACTTACCCAACAAACTTTATGTGACTGTCGTTCAGTTTTAGACATGTAAACAAATAAACCTTACGGGCAAAATGGTACTCGACTGTAGAAATGCGGTTACTCTCGACGCGCAAGCTTCTCCATAACTGATTTATGTGGTGCGGCGTCACCTCTGTATCATTGAAAATTTTTGGCGGGCTGTTTAAACCATCGACCTACATATAGGACGAGTGGCATATCTGGGTTAAGACAGTCATAATTAACGAGGATGATGTGTGGCAACATCTGAGATTATTTTGACTATCTTAATGTCCGTATTAAATACAGAGCTTTTTCGAGACATGGCATGGTTGATAATATATGGTAAGTTATATCCTAGGTTATGACAAAATAAGCCAGCAATTCTTTTACTCATGATTACGGCAAGACAGGTCTGCATTTTCCACACAAACTCGCGTAACTGTGATATTATGAAACGGTAACTATGCTATTAAGAGCACTTGTTAGTGTGGCGTACGTAACAGGTCAACTGACTGCTGTGTTAAGTAGAGAATAATAACCGTGTTATTTATTTCAAGAGGATATTAAGCTATAATTAACGACGATATTGCTTAGCAACATTCGAGCGTCTACCTTAATATCCTTATTAAATGCAAGGCTTTATCGATTGTAGAAGAACTATATGAAGATGGATACATTGAAAAACCAAACAGTCGTTTTCTAAACAGTATAAGTGAGAATGCATCGATATCAACATATAACTAAAATGCCCTTTGACAAATTTGGACGTTCTCATGCCCAGTATCAATTCAAGAAATTAACCCCTCAAGTTCAGCTGATTGATGATAATCAATTTGATATCGAGAATAAGAGACTCAGCAATGTCGCCAATCCCATAGATCTTCAAGATGTCATCATTAAGCAATACCATTTATCGACAAGGTTCAATTTGGATGGAAACCGTTTGACACAGTTGGCGGTCCCCGAAGAAGATGGTGATGCTATAAGCAAAGGATACCTTGATTTTTATCTAGAAGCAGTTCAGAAAGCTTCTAAAGGAAACTCTAACGCTTTCTAGTGTTGGAGTAAAAACTACATCAACTTAAAGAAATTGTGGATAAATTAGTGCCATGCCCAAATTACAACTCGTCAACGAATTGCACAAACCAGCAAGAAAAAATGTTAAACGAAGGCGCACAATAATTAAGGGATATGATGACCTTTGGCAAGCAGATTTCGCAGAATATAACACATATGCCAAACAAAACAAGGGCTACAAGTATATATTAGTGGTTATCGACTGTTTTTCGAAATACTGTGGACTAAAGGATTAAAAACAGAAACGGCATAGAAGCTACCAAGGCCATGCAGGCAATCTTCAAAAAGGGTCGGAAACCTACCAATTTGCAGACGGATGCAGGAAAAGAATTCTACAATGAGCATTTTACTAAACTAATGCAGCGTTATGGAGTCGATCATTACTCCACCTATAGCACAAAGAAGGCAGCAATTGCGGAACGTGTTATCACAACCATTAAGTCTGCTCTATATAAGTCGTTT
Organism: Vesta saturnalis; assembly: GCA_036346205.1. Taxonomy (NCBI): domain Eukaryota; kingdom Metazoa; phylum Arthropoda; class Insecta; order Coleoptera; family Lampyridae; genus Vesta; species Vesta saturnalis. Next base: position 1,110,002 of record JARFJB010001339.1, read on the forward strand.
AGCCTACAAGGTAAATACAAATAGATTGACACAGTTGATACCGTAACGATGGATTATAACAATCGTAAGCATAGAACTACAGGAATGAAGCCCAAAGATGTCAGTAATCATACAAAGCTGGAGGCTTACACTGACAAAAATATTCGATAGGAATCGATATTGTGTGGGTGACAGTACGAATCAGTATATTTAAAAGTATTTTTGCTAAAGGATACACACCCAATTGATCTAGTGAACTAATTAAGATTGTGAAAGTTCACATTACTAACCCCCCCCCACATCCATGTTGGAGGATATGAAAGGAGCACCTGTACTGGGAGGCTTTTATGAACACGAATTACAGATAACAAAGTATCCCGATGTGTACCTGGTGAAAAAAGTCCTTCGCATCAAGAATGATAAGTTATTCGTAAAGTGGTGGAGATTGGGTGAAAGATCATGCATCAATAAAGACGATATAGTTTTATAAGTAGACATTTGACTTTGGGAAATAAATTACTAGCCATAGGAATAGCAACAACTTTTAGATGAAATAATAACGCACATAAAAAGAATTATTGTACTTTATTTTTAAATATTACACATAAGCAATGTAGTTTCTAAAATTTCATATCTTATATAGTAAACCTAAAGTATTTCTATAATGATTTAAATTACTGGATGGCCATATTTAATAATCTGGTCCATATGTCCATCCCAAGCAGGAACTTGTATTTGTTTCACCTTTATCGATGCTTTCTAATATCCAGTACTAAATTTTGTTGTGCTCCTCGTTATACCACGGTTCATAAAACTTTTAATGGTATTATCTAAATTAATTCTTCTGTCAAATAATGTCTTAATAATAGCTTCATTTGCACACTTTAAGTTTATAGCACACCAGTCAAAACAATCATTAGGAATAACGATATGTTGTAATAGATTCAGTACAAATAAATTTGATTTGATTTGATCACTACTGCACCGCAGTTCTTCCTGCAATTCGTTTTCAAGACTACTACTACTACTCATAAGGAATTGTTTTCTGAAATAGAAAACTCTATATAAAGTTATAGCCCCAAGGTCTAGTATAACTATCATTATTTACTAATCGTTTATCATCGTAGGGATTAAGTATTACTTTATTCTGTTTGATTGCAAACACATCATGTTTCTTTGACCTTATCAAATGTTGATATCGCCTTATTACGTCAACATCAAACAAAACATATTTATATTCATTTATCGTGATCTGTAAGCATACATTTTTGCACGAAGTCCTACAAATTCAAGCTGGGAACTTTTTTATTTGCTAACGGAAGTTCAACGATATTATCAGGACTATAATTAGATGTATCGAATTTATCAATATCTTCTTTAATGCACTCATAGATGTCGGGAACTGGAAAGGCATACATGAGACTATCTGTATCCGTGTACAAGAGTTTGGTATTATTGAGAGGCTTAGGTAGCGTGTAGCCATAATGAAAATTGTATAAAAAGGTTTTTGAAAGGTCTAAAACGCTGGAGCCTGCATATATAGGTTTGTTGAAATATACTCCTAGCCTATTCATTTGAATGATAATCATATCATTCCTAAATATTGTACAACTATGAAAATTTGGTTTTGATATGTAAGCATATATTGCATTCAGGGAAAAGTATTAAGCATTTGTATTAAGTGAAAATCGAAATAGTGACAGGGAGCCTATAAATCTTTTAGCAATTTCTACTAATGATCAATCCGTGGATGTTATTAATACAAAAATAACACTATATATCATTTCACGTGGATTAAAAATGTCACCTCATGGTTATAAACAACATCGAATAAAATGTGCAAGAAATTTATCTGTTACCGATACCTAGCCCATTCATCTTCAGATCGCCTTCTACAAAAACATACCGCTCACTTTTATCAACTTAATCAAGGCTCTGCTAGGCTGCCTACCGAAGCAAAAATAAATTTACAAAAATTTTGCATTCTAAGGAAAGGTACCATTTGTAATTTATGCCGATTTAGAGCGTGTGATCCGTTTAGGTATTAACAGTTATCTTTTAGTGTAAACAGCTATCTGTCTAGCGTAAACAGCTACCTGTTCTGTGTAAACAGCTATCTATTCAGGGTAAACAGGTACCTGTTCAGTGTAAACAGCTATCTGTTCTTTAACAAATATATTTCATGTGTTCCCTATTCGATAGTTGTTTAGAAAAAGAGCTGACATTTTTGATCCACGTGAAATGATAAACAGTAGTATTTTTGAATTAATATCATCAGCGGTTTGATTATTAGCAGAAAGTACTAAAAGATTTATAGGTTCCCTAACACTATTTTGATTTTCACTTGATACAAATCGTAATATACTTTTCCCTCAAATGCAAAACAAACTAATGCAGAGGTCGTTTAATTTTTTGAATCATAATTCAAAACATCCCTAAAATGAGGATAACTCGGAACCCTTTCCGTTCGACGGCAAGCGGGATATAATGCTGAAACAACAGCCCACAGGAAGCAACACTCGTCGTCACTTTTAACATTCACTACCGCTTGTTTTATTGCTATGAAGTAGGAAACTTTAACGTAAGTTGAAAGACCATTTCTAAATAGAACATAGCTATTAATATTCACCTTTAAATGTAACACCGGAATCCCTTTCGGAAAACTCCTCTAATTTGTTTTGTAGCTTATAATAAACATTTTCATTATACCACACACGTAAATTGGTTACAATATCAATGACTTAATTTTTTATGACAAAAGCTAGCCGTTTAACTCTCACAAGATAACATTTTAAAAATGATAAATTGCTTTCGAGCTTTTAAGCAAATTCTCATTTAATATTAGTGCTAATTATACGGGTGGACATCAATACTTTTCTCATGTATTATGCTGCGTCACCCTTGTCTGCAGAGGTCAGTTTCCCCCATAGTAACCACTTCCACTTTTGACCAATTCAGTTAACGTTAGCGGATTTACATGTATATAGGGGTTAAAGTTTTATGCGAATACTCATTCATTACCTAGTAGCACTTATAATGATGATGATGCCTCCACCTACTAAGAAATCTAAATTATCGCTGATGAAGAAGAAGGAAGTTAATATCCTGTAGGATATCTGCTGCAACTCTCAACAGCCCCGATACCTCCACTCACTACAGTACAGCCCTCGACACCTCCTATCTCAATCAGAGATAGTAATCTACAGGATGATGATTTTGCTAGATTTTTTGAAAAGTGAGTACTAATTTATGTATTTATTAACACATTATTTAATGCAATTTATTATTTTTTTCTAGTATTACACCAGTTGCTATTGCTACCGCACCGCAGCCGCTATTACCAACACTTCGACCCATTCAATATGGTGGGAAAAACCTTACATTAATACAGCATGATAATTATCAGGAAGACCTTGCAGCAGACCACTCACACAGCTTAAGCAAGCCTCTACAACATTAAGTGATCTTAAAACTTAGAGTGTGAGGTGGTTAAGCAATATTCTTGCGGAATATACTAGCAGTGAGGTGTCGGGGGTGGACCATGTTGTATTTTTGACTGTTGCTTTAGCTGAGGCTATGCAACAGTTAGAAGAAATTAGACGCAATAAAGTGAATAGTGAAAACCTGTTACGTGCTTGACTTACCGATTTAAATTAGCGTGTATAGTTATTTAAGAAGTTTTTGTTTTTAGTTACAAATGAAGGAAAAGGATTAACTGTAAAATTTTTATTTAAAACATAATTTTTTAGATCTTAAATTTTTGTGTAAAACAGTACCAACATTTCAAAAACTTTTTAACAATTTTTTTTAAAGTTAAATATATGTATAATTTTTAGTTTTATATTGTAAACTATTTCGATAAATAGCTCATACTTTATTTATTCATCGCTTTATTTAAAAGTGTAATATTTTTTCCTCGCAAAACATTTCCATTATCCTAAAAATGTTATATAAATGTGTATCCTTGCGTTATTTTTATTATTATTGGAAATATACACACATATCTCTAGTTTTAACAAAAACAATACATATAGACTGAATCTATTTAACAGTTTTTTAAGTGCAGTTGTTTAATTAATAATAATAGACATTAATACAAACTAAATTGTAACTTTCAGGACGGAGGAAGCAAAACATAATTTAGTTTTATATATAGACATACCAAATATATTGTAATAAATCATATTTTAATTGCAATGCTTTACGATAAACAAATATTTTGTTCAATCTATCTCATGTGAAAAGAGGGAAATATATAACTGAGACAAGTGCATTCGTAGTGAGATAGATAGATGGTCATTGTTCAAGCGAGGTTCGCTGTGTGAGAGAGCAAGTATTCGAGGGTTTGGACGCGCGCCGCCTCTAAAGAAATATACATGAGTTATAAGATTGTAATCATAGAAAAGAAAAATTAATCGTTTCAATTTATTCATTAGTAATGGATTTTTTTTGCATTTAATATGAAACAACTTAAAATTGGAAAAACTTTCTTTTCCATTATATAAAACAATGTGACTGTCATTGTACTATAAATACACGCCAACAGCTTGCAAAAATGCTGAATTATATTGTCTGACACCTACGTAAAAGAGAAAATTACTGCTCATTATGCTTCGAATAGTGCAGTTTAACTAAAGTACGTGTGTTCTTGTGCATTTAAATTTGGAAATTTGCCCTATTTCCAACCAATTTTTTTTAAACATGATTGCTCTTACAAAATTGTGCATACCACTAGATTTTAAAATTTAAACGTCATTTTATTTTGCGAGTACTCGTAAGTAGTGTCAAATATTGAATATCACCAGTTGTTTTTTTTTGTTAAAATGGATAAAGTGTCACTTGTAAAATGCATTCATGCTTTCGAAAACAGTATTATTTTATAAGGAGCTAAAGTGATACTTTTTGTGGCGAATCTGCAGGTTTGACGGACGAATGTAGTGAGTCCGGCAAATACAGATGACCCACAAAAAGTCACTTTGCGCCGCACAAAATATACTATTTTTTCTTCAGACATTGTTTACAGTTAAATCTGAAATGCGGAAAAATAATTAGGTTGTGAAAATGAGGAATAGTTAGATTTATTTAGCGTGCTCTGGCAAGCAGCAGTATACGTTGCTAGGTTTCGTTGAAAACAATGCATTAAACAAGTCGAAAATTGTGAAGATTCTCCGTGTTATTGTAAGTATTTTATTAAATATTACATTGTTTGCAGTATGTTGGACTACACGTAGTCAGAAATTACTGAAGCGGCTAATACAGCAATAAATGATCTATTACCTACAAGATCGAGCAAAATATATGAACGCGCTTTTCAGCAATTTATAAAATGGTGCGATGAAAAAAATATTAAAAGCTACTCTGAAACCGTAATGTTAACTTATTTTGCCGAATTAGCAACAAAAATGAAAATCAAAAGCTTTATAACTTTATAACTCTAAACAATAAATTTGTTTAGAGTTTGAGTTATTAACTTACATTGCCTTTGCAAAGGCCTTTGGAGCCGCCGGTGAAGCTTTAACGTTGTCAGGTAAAGTTTAAAATGTCATCTTTTATTGACGTCTGAAGAAAAAAATTTTAACACTGCTCCATATTTGCTAACTGACTGATCTCAACACACAGCTCGCTGCGGTTTATACAAAAACAGTGATTGTAATATGATACACACAAACTTTATTCGACCTTGACTCAACCACGATAGCATAGAGCAGTACTGCTGGATCAGAACCGATAAACTCTCTCATACACTTACTAAGAATTGTAATATGATACACACAAGCTTTAGATTTCGACCTTGACTCAACCATACTACTTAATAGCATAGAGCAGTGAACATTCTTTTTCCCTCTTACACGCTTTTCGCGTGGATCAGGATCGGACCTATATCTTCCTCATGGGGATCAGGATCGGCCCTACATGATTAACGAGGTAATTCGCACGTGCACGACGGACTAACCGATTTGACCTTGAATGAAAAATTCGTATGATGTGGATCGGAACCGGCCCTATATCACTACAGATTGATTTTGATTTTGGATTTCTATTTCAATAAAATAGTTGTATACGTTATTTGATGTGTATGGTCCTTGCAGAATAAATTTTACATCGTATCGTTAACAACTGGTTATTGAAATGCATCTGTATTGCATGGTATGAAAGGTATGAAAATAATTATGATTGAAATGTCACGTCTTTCACACATGGTCAAAATGGTCTCGATGACAATCGCGATGGATTCTGTTTTAAATACTTTATATTTTAGCGTTTAATTTACCTCGGTAATTTAATCTGCATTTAATTAAGTTACGCTGTGCTGAGACAAAAGAAAGAGGAGGTTAATTGTTAAACAGTTGGATGAAGACATACTGAACTTTGCTGCAATAAACAAATTTATGATCAGAGCCTACATCAATTTAATTTGCGGGCGCCACTATGGAGCCGTATTAAAAAACGTCCAGTAGTGTGTGTTCGTCTACGCAATAATAACTTAATAACACACACACACACACACACACGCACGCATGCACGCACGCACGCACGCACGCACCCGCCCAAAATCGTGTATATAACTGACCATGCGAATGTTAGACTACAGTAGTAATACTACTGTACTTGATCACTTTTGTCACTAGATTTGTCACCAGATCTAGAAAGTCACCAGAAAAGTCACTAGATTTCTAGGTTGGTAACATTGTACTACTGTATTGTCCCACTTTTGTCACTAGATTTGTCACCAGATCTAGAAAAAGTCACCAGAAAAGTCACTAGATTTCTAGGTTGTAACATTGCTATTTGAATGCTATGAAGGCCACGTTGTTGGTAACGGTCCTGCTAAGGCCACGTGTTAGGTTGGTAACTGCTAAGTCAAGGTCAAAGGTAAAAGTTGCAAGGTAATCAAAATAGTATTCAAGGTCGAAGACTTACGGTGGTGTCATATTTTATAGATGCCGATCCTGGACCAGTTCAAGGTCACCATGTAAATCTTATGGGGATTTATTTCAAGGTCAGTGAGTTTTCTCGTTATGCCAGAACGCGTCCACGCATGTTTTGGCGATTTAAATTTTGTAGTCACTGTCCTCTGGTGGTGAAATTGAAACTTTTGGAGCTCAAGGTCGAACTTTAAGCGGAGATTTAAAATGTAGTTGGTCAAGGTCAAAGCTAAAAATAAAGTTGCAAGGTAATCATAAATCAAAAATAGTTTTGAAGGTTATTGACTTACGGTGGTGTCATATTTTAGAAATATAAGGTCAAGGTGAAAAGCTAAAAATAGAAGTTGAAGGTAATCATTCTTATAAATCTAAAAGTTTTTGAGTAAGTTAGCAGTTTTGAAAGGATGCATGTTTATAATAAAAGGCTTCTCCGGGATTGCATTATTCAGTAAACTTTTATTGCTAGAAATGGTGAAAGTAATAAGAATGATAAGAAGAAAAAAGAATTATTAAGTATTGACAGAGGAAGAAAAGACTCAAGGTGTTAATTAAGAAATAAAAAATTGAGGATAGATTTAGAGCTGTATGAGGTAAAAAGAAAATGATGCAACTTTTGAATGTGCCATGAAATAAAGGTGCTTTAGTAAATAAATAATTACAGTAGTGTATGTTATATTGCATAAGGAAAAGGCACTTCATTTGATAAAAGAAAGTGTGTGTAGGCATAGAAGAAAGAAAAAAAGTGAAATTTAAAATGTTTCCATATGGTTTTAATTGAATTTGTATATATATATATATATATATATATATATATATATATATATATATATATATATATATATATATATATATATATATATATATATATATTAAACGAGTTTCTTATCATGATTTATTAAATTATACAAATTATGTAGGAAGAAATGACACATAAAGCTTATATATTTATATTTATTTATAAATCACTAGTCCTTTACCCAAAAATTCCAATTTTGGCATGTAGACTAAACAAGTAAGAGCGCAATAGAGAGCAATCCAAAATTCTCAAAACTAAAGAATGTGAAAAAATTTTCAAGTATTAATGACAAATTTTTAGTTTAGTATGTACAGAAAAGTTGAAACTTGCACAAATGAATAAATCATAACACTTTAGTCCTTTACCCAAAAATTTTAATTTTTGGTATGTAAATAAACATGTAACAGCGCAAAAAATAGGAGTTTCAAATTCCAAAATGTGGAAAACTTTGAACTTCCAACTAGCGCTTTAAAATAAGTTTCCATATGGTTTTAATTGAATTTATATAGATATATATATATATATATATATATATATATATATATATATTAAACGAGTTTCTTATCATGATTTATTAAATTATCCAAATTATGTAGGAAGAAATGACCCATAAAACTTATATTACAAAGAAAGAAGAAAAGGTCAATAACATTATCCTGTTATATGAAATGTATGTCAGCATTTTTGTATGTGTCTATTTTAAAATAAATAAATACACTCTTTTATAATATCAGATTAATTTTTAACTCAAAATTTTGAATTTTTGTATATATACTGAATAACTAACAGCGCAAAGGATAGCATTAAAATAAATTTAGAATATAAAAATTTCAAAACAGTCTTGTGAATACAGTACATAAAGGTTGAAACTTGCGTACATTTATATTTATATTTATTTATAAATCAGTAGTCCTTTACCCAAAAATTCCAATTTTCGGCATGTAGACTAAACAAGCAAGAGCGCAAAGATAGCACTCAAAAATTCTCAAAACTAAAAGAATGTGAAAAAAAAATTTAATTATTAATGACAAAGTTTGTAGTTTTGATACGTAATGAACGTTGTTAATTGCTTAATAAATCACAACTCGATAATCCTTTACCCAAAATTCTGAAATTTCGTATACAGATCCAATAAATTAGAGCGCCAATGATAGCAGTTTCAAAATTTCAAAACAAAAATGTGATAAAAAATTTGGTTTACAATTAGAGTAATACGAAATTGAACGTTGTTATTGCTTAATAAATCACAACTCGATAATCCTTTACCCAAAATTCTGAAATTTCGTATACAGGTCCAATAAATAAGAGCGCCAATAATAGCAGTTTCAAAATTTCCCAAAACAAAAAAATGTGATAAAAAATTTGGTTTACAATTAGAGTAATACGAAATTGAACGTTGTTATTGTAATAAATCACAACTCGATAATCCTTTACCCAAAAATTCTGAAATTTCGTATACAGGTCCAATAAATAAGAGCGCCAATAATAGCAGTTTCAAAATTTCAAAACAAAAAAAATGTGATAAAAAATTTGTTTTACCAATTAAAGTAAAACGAAACTGAACGTTGTTAGTTGCTTAATAAATCACAACTCGATAATCCTTTACCCAAAAATTCTGAAATTTCGTATACAGATCCAATAAATTAGAGCGCCAATGATAGAACTAAAAATTTGGGAAAAACTTGAAGGTCGTCTTTACTATTGGAATATTAAACATACATTTTCCTCAATAAATTAGGCACCAATATGAAATATGATATAATAAAACATTAATGTAACTAATTTGTAAACTATTTGTAATACGGTTTTTTTCTAAAATAGATTGTAACGATTTTTCATGAAATAAAGTAATAATAACGCTCACAATGAATCTTTAGACATCTTACATATATATACACAATTGCAATTCAAGTTAAATGGATTGTACTCGTAATGAGTAAAAGCATAATTGCAAAATGCATCCATATAGTATTATCAGTATGATTTGTAATATTATATTCAAGTACTGTACTAGAATGGAATGCATAATTGCAATTATTGTTGTGTAAACGATAGACGTGTCTTGAACTATGAAATTGATGTATGTTTGAAAGTGTGTGATGTAAGAAAAGATGTATGTACATATGTATGGAAAGAGATAGAAAACGAGTCGACGAGGACGTGCTCCAGTGCAGGGTTCAGGCGGGTTTGGGGAGGGAGAAACTAAAGTCCTAGAAAAATGCGCTCTTAAAATTTAAATTTTCGCCTAATTCCGAGCAAAAAAATTTTTTTCAGTGCAGTTGTGTTTTAGAAGTGGTAATCTATCATTTTACGTATAAATTTTTCGAAATATGAAAAATTACACTTAAATTAGCAATTCCATTTTGAAACAACAAAAGCACTTAAAACACACCTTTGTACTTACGTAAGCTCAGAAGAAACATATGCATGCAATTTATCCATTTAATGTATCTAAATGCTCTTTAAATTACCCCAATTTTGAAACAACACTTAAAACATGACTTGTAATTTTCGGTGCAGCGTTAATAATAGTTTTAGTATAATGAACGCAGTTATTTTGCTGTGAAAGCATTTAACAAGCATTCTATTTTTATATGTCATCAGTTTACATTACAACTTGAAACGGGATTTGAAAATGTATGTACATAATAGATACCATGCAATGTATTTTCATTATACTTCAGTGTTATTTAAGTGAAATTATGCTTTTTTCCTAACATTGAAAGTTTTATTCAAAAATCTGTATATATATATATACCAATCATTTTAAGAGCGCACATGGTAGCACTTTCAAATTTAAATTTAAGGAACACATAAGAGATTCTATGCAATTTTGAACTCACTTAAATTTTATGCTGTACTAAAATGATAAATCAACATTAAACTTACTCATTTAAATTTTCTCTGTTTTATAATAAAATAAATCACATTTTATTTGTAAATACAAATATGTAGTAATTTGTTCTATTTATAACATTAAATCATAGCTTCATTTAAATGGTGAATCAATCTTGTATATATAAAAACAAGTTATGTATGAATGTAATTTTAATGTAACTATAAATAAAGAAATGTAGAATGATATGCAAAAGTGCAAGTTGTGTTGCATAAGTAATTGGCGTGCATCTTTTATTAAAAAATTTGAATGTCTGCACTATTTACACAAAATATTCGAGATATATAAAATCATGTGTATATTTCAATGATTGATATTTCAAATTAAATTTTGTATTTAACACTTACATGTTTAAATATTATTGTTTTAAAACAGATTTACTATCTACCATCCTTACTGTATATTCATTTTTCAGGAAAACCATAAGCATACATGAATTTAAAACATTTTATTTATTTAAAAACTATAATATTGGTCTACAATAAAGCAAAATACTACATTAAATAAAACTATCACTACACATTTGTACAAAAGTTAATTACTAACATTTACAAAAAAACAAATAATAATAATGCACACAATTACATATCCTACTATTCAAAAACTAATTACTAACTTACATCGAATAACACATACACACAAACACATGTACTTATCACACTTCAATCCTCCAACGTACGCAAAATATTTTCACTGTCTCTAATGTTTTCCGCACACACTCTAAATGACGATTAGCCTCTGCCAGTTCATTACTAAGTTTTCCTACTCGTTCCATCACAATCGCCTCACTATTAATGTAGTCACTATAAATTTTTCGCAACCACTCTACACTTTTGTCTTAAACTCCTGCAGGGTTGGTGGGTTCTGCTCTTCATGCTGGGTGAAGTGCTCTATCAGAGCTAAATTTTTCCTCCGTATTGAAGTTTTGCAGTGGTGGAGGTGTTGCTAAAACTGTTTGTTGCTGGTGTGATGCTGAAAAGATAAATAAATATAGTACTCTATGAATTAATTAGGGGACTATCATTTTAATTAAATTATACCTACTTTTCAAAGTACCGTGAAAATTCGTCCTCTACATCACTATCTCTTATTGAGATGATGGGGATGGTCTCTTCGAAGGGTGCTAGGGTTCTTTGTATGTTTGCTGTTGATGGTTGTACCAAAACGTTATGCAAAATGCATGGTTTTCTTTTGTTTTTAACGATAATTTAGACCTTTTATTAGCTGAAGCCATTACTACTAATTTCATGCAATGAATGAGTATTCAATTAAAACTTTCACATTATATACACATAGATCTGTTAACGTCAACAAAATTGGTAACAACTGGAAGTGGTAAGTGTAACGATCTGAGTGCAAATAAAGGTGATGAACTCTAAGGAATGCATCATAATCTAGACATGAAAGGTATTTCATGCCATGTCAGCAATGTTAGGTTATTAGATATTACCAGTAAACGTCCACTAAAGATAATACTAAAGAAAGTGCAATATCTGCATCTTTCGAACTGAAGCTCTTGGGAATACGCAATCTAAAGACAATGAACTAAAGAGTGAAAGTATCAAATTTCATTTTCATATAAGTCGAGTTTGTATGCTGCATAAGGTCAAATACAAGTTATAACAAGTTTGTGATATTTAACCTTGAATGGGGGCTTATATGACTATATAAACCGAAAACAGCATTTCTGTACCAGTCAGTTTATTGCACTCGTAATATTTGTAATTGTAAACCTAAAGTACTTCTATTATTTTTACATATCAGTTATAATAAATAAAATATTTTACAAGCCCATGACTATGTGATCGTGTGCTTCATATTTTTGCATTGTTGGATACAGTTTTGAAGGTAACTATGAGTGAGGTTGTACCACGTAGTAGTGATATTGTTAATTTAACAACACGTATTATTCCATTGTTAAAACCAAAATGAATTTGTAAAGTACATCCGTATAATTAACACTAATATTAAGCTATTGCAGATATAATTCAAAATAAAATTTATTTAGAGACATGTGAAAATTTGCTTAAACTCGAAAGTAATTTATCATTGCTAAAGTGTTATCTTATAAGAGTTAAACAGTTAAAGAGCGCTTCAGAGAAAACAGGTAGTGGAAATGTCACTAAAAAGCGTACACGCAAATTAAGTTGGTACTCTCTAGATTCATGTTTTAATGGTAGGTTACTTACTGGAATTATAGTCAATATAGCAAACATCAAGGACCCTCTTATTTTTTTACAAAATGCATACAATAGTTTTGCGCGAAAGGTTAAAGTAATGCTAAGACAAACGATGCTAAAGGTCAATGTCATTTTAGTCTGCAATTTCATGAAACCTCAAAATCATGTTATTGAGTTGAAAACTTTTGCCACAAAAAATTGCGTTATTGATATTTCAACCAATGTACGTGTCTGGTACAATGAAAACGTGTATGATAATTACGGATAAAATTAGAGGAGTTTTCCGAAAGGATTCCGGTTGGGCATTACATGAAGTTTTACATTTAAAGTGAATATTAATAGCTATGTCCCATTTAAAGGCGGTCATTCAACCTATGTTAAAGTTCCACTTCATAGAAGTAAAGCATGCTGTTGTTAATGTTAAAATAACGATGAGTTTTGCTTTCTGTGGGCCGTTGTTTCAGCATTATATCCGCGCAATATCATACGGAAAGGGTTCAAAGTTATCCTCATTTTCTAGATGTTTTGAAGTTTGATTCAATTCTTCATTCAGCAATTTGAGAAACTAAACAACCTCGCAATTAATTTGTACTGCATAAATGGGAAAAAGTTGTACCTTCGTATTGAGTAATCAGCAAGCGATAGAACCCGTAAATCTTTTAATACTTTCGGCCGGGGATGACACTGACACCATTTCACATGGATTAAAAATATGTCAGCTTTATTTTCAAACAGATATCAAAGCATGGTTGTAAGAAAGTAATTTGTAACCGATGTTTGAATCATTTTTTCGGATGTAGCTTTAGAAAACATTTAATATTGCAGTCAACTTAATCAATGCTCTACTAGGCTGCCTACCGAAGCGGAAATGAATTTACAGTTCAAAATTTTGCATTCAGAAAAGTACCATTTGTCATTTATGCTGATTTAGAAAGTATTTTAGAGAAGTGTGCAAATGGTATCGAAAGTAATACTATTTCACTCCAAACACACACCTTTCAGTATTGCTTACTATTTGAAGTGTTCATATGATGATTCTTTATCGATTTACGCTTTATAGAGGAAAGGATTGCATTCAATGGTTTGTTAACGAGCTTCAAAGTATTGCACATTGGGCTACCGAAATAATCAATCAAATAATTCCTATGGCTACTTTAAGTCTCAGTCAGGTTGAGCAATTTGAAAGCGCCACAATTTGTCACATTTGTCGAAAACCATTTACTAATTCTGATATAAAAGTTAAAGACCATAATCATCTTACAGGAGCATTTCGGGGCAGCGCACCAGGGTGTAACCTAAACTATACAGACTCCAACATTCTGCCAGTTGTGTTCCATAATTTATCGGGTTATGATTCTCATTTCATCATTAGAGAATTGGCTAGTGTTCCGTTCGATTTCACTACTGCCATAAACAAAGAAAGATATATTTCTTTCACGAAGGTAATGGAAGGCACCAAAATTAAGTTTAGATTTATTGACTCTTTCAGATTTATGAGCAGTAGTATTGAAAAGTTGTCAGACTATTTGGAGGATAGTAAAAATTATTTCCACGCTAGTTGCAACAATGATGAGGAATTTTCTCTAGTAGTTCGCAAAGGTGTGTTTCCTTATGAGTATATTGATACGTGGGAGAAATTAAACGAGACCACGCTCCTCCTAAAGAAGCATTTTTAGTCATCTTAATAATGAGGGAATCAGTGATGAGAGTTTTGAGCATGCGGTTAACGTTTGGAACAAATTTAGTATTAAATCGTTAGGGAATACTCAGATTTGTATTTAAAACAGACGTTCTACTTTTAGCGGATATTTTCGAGAACTTTCGGCAAACTTATAAGTACTTACAAACTTGATCCTCTACACTATTATACAGCCCCGGTTTAGCATTCGATGCTATGCTTAAAATTACACAAGTAAAGTTAGAATTATTTACAGACATTGATATGTCTAATGTTTATTGAAAGAGGATTAGAGTGGTGTAGCTCAATGTTCAAATCGGTATGCTAAATAACAATAAGTACATGGGGAAAAATTTGATCCTACCTCTGAAAGTGTGTATTTAATGTACTACGACGTGAATAATTTATATGGAGCCGCCATGTCAGAATTTCTACCATTTGGCGATTTTTCTTTGTTGATGAAGCTAATTTTGAAACTTTAGATGTAATAAACCATCCTGATGATTCGGAAATTGGTTATATAGTCGAGTGTGATTTAGACTATCCTATAGAATTACATGAGAGTCACAGTGATCTACCGCAACCGAACATATGGTTCCACCACGTCTGATTCCAAAATGAAAAATTATACTTTGTATCCAAAACGTAATTATGTAATTCATTACAGAAATTTGAAAGTATATTTAAAATATGGATTGAAGTTGGTAAAAGTACACCGTATATTACGTTTTAAACAGTCTCCGTGGTTAAAAAATATATAGATTTAAATACAACCATGCGTCAGCAATCTCAAAATGAATTGATAAAAATTTCTATAAATTAATGATTAATAGTGTTTTGGGAAGCTGATGGAAAATGTACGTAAACATAAGGACATACGACTAGTAACGAAATGGGAGGGTCGCTATGGTGCTTACATATCAAAACCAAATTTTCATAGTTGTACAATATTTAAAATGATATGCTTATCATTCAAATGAATAAGCTTGAAGTATATTTCAATAAACCTATATATGCGGGATTCAGTGTTTTAGACGTTTCAAAAACTTTTTATATAATTTTCATTACGGCTACACGCTACCCAAGTTCCATAATAATGCTAAGCTCTTGTACACGGATACGGATAGCCTCATATACGCCTTTTCGGTTCCCGATATCTATCAATGTATTAAAGAGGACATTGATAAATTCGATACATCTGATTATAGTCCAACAACATCTTTGGACTCCATTAGTAAACAAAAGGTCCCCGGCTTAATGAAAGATGAAAACCATGGCGAAATTATGGTTGAATTTGTAGGACTTCGTGCAAAATGTATGCTTACGCGGTTGATGAAAAGGTTGTAAAAATCAAAGGGTTCTACGCAAGCAAGCTGAGGCAGATCACGATTAATGATTATAAACAGGTCTTGTTTGATGGAGTGTAATAAGCGCTATCAACATCTCATAAGGTCAAAGAAACATGATGTGTTTACCATTAAACAAAATAAAGTCATACTCAATCCTTATGACGATAAACGTTAGTAAATTTTATTTCACTGATACTAGACCATGGTGGTATAACTTTCAGTAAACAATGAGCAGTCTCAAGTCAACTTGCAGGAAGAGCTGCAGTGCAGTAGTGATCAAATCTACAAAAGTACCTGAAGCGTTCTTTGACCTCTCCTGAAAACTATACATTTATATTGAATATATTACAAAATATTGTTATTCCTGATGAGTGTTTTACTGGTGTGCTATAAACTCAAAGTGTGCAAATGAAATTATTATTAGGACATTATTTGATAAAAAATTAAATTAGACGATACCATTAAAAGTTTTATGAAATTGTGTACCGATAAAGGCTACAATTCATTAACTTTTGATAAAGTAGATAGGATCTTAGACGATATGAGTGTACTTGGTGACATACCGCTTAAAATGTATCTATATGATTTATTAGGGTTCATGATTCAACAAATGTTAAATCTACGTTAGAAAATATTGCTTACAAGGACACTGTATTTATTATAACTGAATGTATTGAGAAATCGGCATATTATGCTAACTACAAGTGCCTCGATATTTTGATTGAAATATTATTAGAACAAAATATCAACTATAAGTTTCAACCATGGGAAAACGAGGAACATCACAAAATTTATTACTGGATACTAGACAACATCAATAAAGTGAAACAAATTCAAATTCCTGCTTGGGATGAGGTGTGGGCCAGATTCGGTATATGGCCATCCAGTAATTTAAGTGATTATAGAAGTACTTTAGGTTCACTTTATAAGATAATGAAATTTTAAAATAAATGTAATATTTAAAAATAAAATACTATTATTTTTTTGTGTGTGTTGTGTGTGTGTGTTTTATTCATCTAAGAGCTACATCCTTTTCTACAAACTATATATAACTAATATAAGTAATTGTTTCACAAAGTACAGGTTAAATGTTATAAAACAATATCATCCTTATTTATCCATGATCTTTCATCCAATCCCCACCATTTACGAATAACTTATTATTCTTGGAGCGAAGCACTTTTTCTACTAGATATACATCGGGATACTTTGTTTTTTGTAATTCATGTTCATAAAACCCTCCCAGTACAGGATTTCCCTTCATTTTTTTCGTGCAGGTTTGTGCAATTCGTTGATGAGTTGTAATTTGGACATGGTGCCAATTTATCTACAATTTCTTTAAGTTGATGTAGTTTTTCCTCCAGCGCTAGATAAGCGTTGGCGTTTCCTTTGAAAGTGTTCCGAACTGCTTGTAAACAGAAATCCAGGTATCCTTTATTTATAGCATCACCATCTTCTTCAGGGTCAGCCAACTGTGTCAAACGATTTCCATCCAAATCAAACCTTGTTGATACATAATATTGCCTAGTGATGACATCTTGAGGATCTATGGGATTGGCCACATTGCTGAGTCTCTTATTCTCAATATCAAATTGATTAGCATCAATCTGTTTAAACTGAGGAGCTAGTTTCTTTAATTGATACTGGACATATGAACGTCCAAATTTGTCAAGAGGCATTTTAGTTGTGATATGTCGACATCAATGCATTCTCATTTATATTGTTTAAAAGCGGTTGTTCGGTTTTCAATGTATCCATCTTCATATAGTTCTTCTACAATTGATATTATGTCATTTACAACACCTGTGTTTCCGCTAATTTTCTGCCCACAATACTTCCAGATCACGAATTAGTTCATGTATATCATTCCAATATTTATATTCAATGGGTCTGTTTGTTAATTCCTTAAAAACATAGCTCCACCTCCTCCTTGGTTGTGGTGGGTGATGATGACAGCAAGGGTTTGATTATTTGTGTATACTTTTTGCTGCGGCTTCTCGAATCTGTGCACTTACGTCATAATCACGCCTTACTACATTCGTAGCCTCTAAAATAGTTCTATATTTTTTCTATCTGTTGACTTTACTAGACTTAAGTCGGGTTCATATATACCAAAACGGATTTAATGAACAGGTACCGTTTACCATGAACAGGTAGCTGTTTGACAAACATACCGGTTCACCTTGAACAGGTAGCTGTTTACTAAACAGATAGCTGTTAATACCTAAACAGATCAGTTACTTATATATATATATATATATATATATATTATATATATATATATATATATATATATATATATATATATATATATATATATATATTCTTATATAAAAACGATTTAATGAACAGGTACGTTTATGAACAGGTATGTTTGACAAACAGGTACGGTTCACCTTGAACAGGTAGCTGTTTACACTAAACAGATAAGTTACTATATATATATATATATATATATATATATATATATATATATTCGCCTTATATACAAAACGGATTTAATGAACAGGTACCGTTTACATGAACAGGTAGCTGTTCGACAAACAGGTACCGGTTCACCTTGAACAGGTAGCTGTTTACACTAAACAGATAGCTGTTAATACCTAAACAGATCAGTTACTTATATATATATATATATATATATATATATATATATATATATATATATATTCGTATATACCAAAACGGATTTAATGAACAGGTACCCGTTTACCATGAACAGGTAGCTGTTGACAAACAGGTACCGGTTCACCTTGAACAGGTAGCTGTTTACACTAAACAGATAGCTGTTAATACCTAAACAGATCAGTTACTACTGAAACCAGTTTAAGGTATTATATATTCATCAAATCCTTTCCTATAGCGACCATTATTAACTTCAGCATCCTTGTTTATGACCATGAAACCAAATGGATCTACCCAACACTTTGAACACATGCCCCGAAACAATTTCATGCTTATGGTGGGACTTATATGATCCTCATACGCATGTTTTAAGTTTAATTCATCTTGCTCAAATAATATAATTAGATTCGCATTATCACGAATTAATTGCTTTGGAATTTTACTGTAAGTTTGACTCAAGTAGAAACAGTCAATATCGTTATGCCTACCCATAGAAAAATATGCCCTTATGTTATTTTGCTTTTCACAAGCGATATCATCGAAGATAAAAATAGAGTTTGATTTTGCACAATTAGGCTCAATCACATCTTGATTGTCGCTGAAGGTAAAGTAACCTATGTCCTTCATTGGAAGTAAGATTTCCTGTAAAAGTTTGTACTTGTTTTGATTCAATGACTTAGAGTATACGTATACATGTTTAAATTTCAAACCATTTTTTCAGTAAGCAGACTGATCATTGCGTTTGTTTTACCCAATTGGAGGACCACATATAATACCACGTATACTATTAGGAAGTAAATCACCATGTTTTGAAGTAATAGACTTTTCTAAGTTAATAATTCCAGATTCATTTTTCCGTGCAATTTAGGCATGCTATCTCTCATAAAAATATCCCTAAAGTACGGTACGTTTTGGGTATTTCTTTAAATCAGTATCCGTTAACGGTCTTTCGGGTAATCTATTCAGTTTTTGGAAACGGTTTTAAGTATAATGCACCACCACCAGATTTGTTTGGTTTTAGATATAGTACACCGCCTTTCTTATTCATGGAGCCTATAGCGACCGATTCCATCATGCGATTATGGCGCGATGTCTCTTCCTGCAATTTTTAGCATTTTTAGCATCATTGACTGCTTTAGCAATTCCTGATGCACCGCCAGCTAAAGCACCGATTGCTGATAATCCTGCGAATAACGGAATAAGAAATGGTAAAACCCTCCTTGTTTAGGTAGGGAATTACTCTAGGAACTTTAATGTTTCTTTCCTCCTAAATTTTTCACCACACGTTTTGCCGTTGAAAGCGCTGACTTTATTGTGTCTGTGAAATTTCCGTTAGGTTTAATTTTTTAGCTATTGTCTTCGTAAATGCAATAAATTTCCATCATTGCATTTCTTCTTCTTCATATTAGATCGACGTTTACACCCCATTCCCAATTTTCTCTTTGCTTTCATGATGGTACTGACTGCTAAAGCTGCAGTTCGTTCACCTAGCGTTGCGTCTAATGATTTAAAGCGCTCCCAAGCTTTTTTTGCAAAATTTATGTCTACTTTCTAAATCTCGGTAATCTCTGTAACTGATATCATGAAGTTTGCACTGAGCATCTAATTGATTAATACCGAGGTCACCGCGTGCGAGTCGTTTTTCCAACTTTGTACCAGGACCACAATACTGGTAACCGGGTAAATGCAATTCAAACGGAAGTTTATTGATTAGACCATTCACCAAACCACCACCACCTACACTCTTTCGCTTCTTAACTAGCATTGTTTACATGGATGGATAGAAGGGGGTATTTATACCTAAATTGAGAAAACAAATCATAGTTATTTTCTTTATTCAGTAAATGCTATACATTAGATAAGCAGGACGATAATACAAATTTCCATTAAACATACAGTGTTATGTGAATTAATATTATACTTAGCATTTATAACATCATCAATATCTTTATAAATGTCATCATCACCGAATTCTCTCTCACGAAAACGACGGTAGTCAACAACTTGTGTATGAACTTTTCATAAAAATACATCAGATTGTAAGATTCAAGAAATTCCAATCTATAGCTTACTATATCCTTTAAATTGAATAGTTCTTCTATACTATGTGAGTTGAATGTGCAAGAACAGCACTTGTAGTTTTCTATCATAACAGTTTTCAAAATTCTGTCATATCCTTTAATTAATTCCCAATTGTAATAAATACCAAGATTACTAGATAGAGATTCATAATGTTGATCATAGATTATATCTTCTTCTTCGTTTACATTTGACCAATCAATTTCATTTTCAATTTCTTGGGATCGGAAAAATTGTAATTCTACATACGAATGCCATCTTAGAAGCTCATTCCATTCCTTCATATCCAACACCACATTATTGCTTTGATCACAATTACCACCCAATACGCACCACTGGTGCAAGGTTGAGTGTGTACTGTATCCAATTTCAGATGTTTTGCATGATGAGTATCGTTCGATAGTTTATAATAAATACAATCGATTAAGTATTCCTTAGCTGCTTGTTTATACACTTCATCCTTATATTGAAATGATGATGTCCAGTCAGTCTTAGCAGAAGAATAACCTTCATCATGTTTCTCTTCATTTTTACTACTACCATCACTATTTTGACAGCACCAACAACAAAATGTTAAATTATTATTCAGATTGTTACTACAATGATGTGAGGTATCCATATATAACGGTGAACTTCTGAGTTTCGATCGTTCCAGAAATGATTTTATTGCTACTTGCATGACTTTACTTGCTCACAATTTCACTATGACTAAACGCTTAAGAAAATAATTCTAGTATTTCAATTTTACATATGGTGGGGGGTGCTACTATTAAAAAGAAAATGTTATGTTTGTTGTTTTGCCAACTGCACCCAAACTACTTATAAACACATCCTTCGTGTTTAGGAGTGTTTTAAATTCTTCAATTCGTGTTTCTTCTTTTTTTGAAATACACATAAAAGCGTTCCGGCAATACACATTTAAAATCACCCGTTTCTATCACTATACGTTCACCGTACTTAGTATTCATTATATCCATATTCGTTACTTTATACTTTCTCGATATATCGAGCTCGCACGCATTTTTAAAGGGTTTGCAATAGGTGCTTTGGTTTAACCCTGTTAATTCCATATTTAACAATTACGAGTTGCAGACTGATCTCAACATACAGCTCGCTGCAATTTATATAAGAAATATGCGTCCTACATATTACAACATGCTTAAACTTGTTAAATACCTCCTTTTGACCTTGACTAGAAATATAATATGATGATCAGCTCCAAAATTTATATTTCCCGCTAAAAGTTTGACCTTGAAAATTATATTCTTAGATTTATGATTACCTTGCAATTTCTATTTTAGCTTTTCACCTTTTATATTTCTAATAAATATGACAGCAGCGTAGGTCAATAACCTTTGACCTTGAAAACTATTTTTAGATTTATGATTACCTTGCTACTTCTATTTTTAGCTTACTTACCTTATATTTCTAAGAAAATGACACCACCGTAAGTCAATAACCTTCAAAACTATTTTTGATTTATGATTACCTTGCAACTTCTATTTTTAGCTTTGACCTTGACCAACTAAATTTTAAATCTCCCGCTTAAAGTTCGACCTTGAGCTCCAAAAGCCTGATTTCACCACCAGAGGGCGAGTGACTAAAAATTTAAATCCCCGCCAAAACATGCGTGGAGCGCGTTCTGGCATAACGAGAAAACTCACTCGACCTTGAAATAAATCCCCATAAGATTTACATGGGTGACCTTGAACTGGTCCAGGATCGGCATACTATAAGAAATATGACACCACCGTAAGTCTTCGACCTTGAATACTATTTTTGATTACCTTGCAACTTTTTACCTTTGACCTTGACTTAGCAGGGTTACCAACCTAACACGTGGCCTTAGCAGGGACCGTTACCAACAACGTGGCCTTCACTTAGCACCCCTTCAAATAGGCAATGTTACCAACCTAGAAATCTAGTGACTTTTCTGGTGACTTTTTCTAGATCTGGTGACAAATCTAGTGACAAAAGTGGGACAGGAATACAGTAGTAGGCAATGTTACCAACCTAGAAATCTAGTGACTTTTCTGGTGACTTTTTCTAGATCTGGTGACAAATCTAGTGACAAAAGTGGATCAGAAGTACAGTAGTATTACTACTGACTACTCAAAGTTAGAACAGTAGATGATCACCGAATCTAGTGGGATAACATACAAATAGTGGCAAAGGACGAGAATACAACCCGCCGAAAACTAAAGGAAACCACCTATATAGTACTGGTAGAAAACCCGATAAGCCAGTTTAGTGTAGAAGTAAAACCCATACCATAAGCGTAGATAAAAGAAAGTATGCTTGCAAACAATTAAACTAACAAAATAAAACACAATTCTAACATTGATCAATAATTAAAAATGTAAGCAAACATGAAAAAGCTGCGAACTTGTAAACACCGTTGTTCGTCGACATCATTCTGTTTTTAGGAATACAGATATTCTTATGTCACGCCAATGTAACAGTTCTGGCAAAAAGTTTTGGCGGTGTTGCAATTTAGTATTAATTTTAAACCTGCTAGCTAATGGAGCAGTAAACATTGTCTAGCTTAAAATAAGTAACAAGGGTAATTTGTGCAAACTCTTAGATCTAACTGTTTTCGATTTACGTTGTACTAATAAATTATTAATCACCGCCTTTATTATTATTACCTGCGCATATGTGTATTCTGGATTTTTATTTACAGTTACATGTACAGTTATCTCATTTATTCTGTAGTCACCATTTTCATGCACATCATAAATTTTGCAAAATTCAATTATTGCTTGGAAATTCCTTGAAATTATGTTTGAAGAATTTAAGATTGTTGTATTTACCACTCAAGTGTTGAGGAATTATTAATTTCCTACTTAATTATGTTAAAACACACTGTATTTTTGCTTTAGCTGATTGACTGGCCTCCAGGGTGAGTAAGTGAGGTGACTGAGCTGCGGCAAAAATGTGACAAAAAGACCTCCCTCGGTTACTGATTTATGTATACGATCATTTTAGTGACAGGAGTAAGCGACAATTCGGAATTTTATTGTAGAAACTGTGGCGCCCTCTAATGTGGTCTGCGGCACTTATATTTAAGAAGATCTCAACCTTCTTCGACGAGCTGTAGACACGCTATTCTTTTTGAAATAAAACGTCACTTATTGTATGGCTACAAACGTCGACAGAAGCGCCCAGGTGGCATCTTGTTGCTTAAAAGTCACAGACGATAGACCAAAAGCAGTGCCCTATCAACATAAAGACAACATATTTTTCATCCATTAACGCACAAATCATTTTTCTTAATTATTTTAGAGAAAGAGACAAACTACTTTAGGAAATTTCCAGAAGTAACTAAACAGAGTTCGGAACTATATTGGAAAAAAGTAGTGATGAGGGTTGAGCTGATATCTCCATTCTACTGGTGTTTATTTATCTCAACCAAATCTGTTTCAGGATACCGCTAAAATAAGGATAGTAAACTGTAAACTGTTACTAATGAAAATACTTTACTTTATGTAGCCCCCAGCGAGGTATTTAAAGACCAAGATCGTAAGATGTCTACTTAGTCAAAGCGTAAGGTTAACAAAACTTTTAATTGATAACCCACGCAATATGGGTGTCATTTGAAAGAACTTTTTGAATAGATTCTTTAAATTCGCTTTCGGTAATTTATTCGAGATGTGCAAATCATACTGTAACCTGGATCAGGCGACCTCTACTAAACCAAAGGTCAATGTCAACTTAACCATTTCGCATAACACTCTACGGCTAAAATATTGTAATTTTAGGGAAAAGGAAATAGTTGCGTTGTGAAAAAAAAGTTAAGTAAGGAAAATGATAAAATTGTGGTGTAAGGTTATATCACATTACACACTACGAGAAATAGTGGAAAAGAAACAAAAACTTTTTCACAACTCAGAAGACCAATAAACTAAAAACAATGAGATAGTGGATGAAAAACAATAAAGCACTGAAAGATGAAAGCTTTAGTTTTTCATTAATTTATCACGTTTTAATGCAAGGTGTAAGAGCAATCTCAAATTATTTAGTTTTATTAATGTAATAATTTCTGAGAATCTTTGAAATTTATTTGTATAAAGCAACGTTACTAAACTACGTCTACTACTTTAGAAGCTTCTGAATCGTGGCACGTATTTTCGATCTTTCGTAATAACCGCCATATTACCCTTCTTTGCTTTTTAAAGAATTCTTAAAATATAAAATAGTGAGATTTATCCCTTAGCCACGATTTAGATGTTTGCGATATAAATAAATCATAAAAATAAGACTACTTCTGAAAGCAAAAAAAAGAGGATTTTAAGAAGGAATTAGGAGAGTAGGAACATTTACACAAAATCCATAGAACCCCTTTTATTTAAACCCATCTGCTTTATTTGCTGGATCATCTAATGAACACTACTCTATACTTTAATTTTAAACTGAAATTATCAGAGGAAATGACAAAAAAATAAGTTAAAGCTGTACTGGCCATAGAAGGGCCATAACAAAAAAAAAATTGTAATTCCGACTCTAACTCGAAAATTCCCACATAAGTCGGAATTGTCAGTTTAATTACACAAATTTTGACTTAATGTCAGAAACTTCCACATAAACTTGGAAATTACGACATAAACTCGCAATTCCGACTAAAACTGAGAAACTCCGACTTAAACTTGAACAAAAGAACAGTTATAACTATTTCGTTGTTGCATAGTAGATTATTGAGCATGTTTTACAGTAATGTATTGCGCATCAGCTCCTCTTGTTGGTTATAAAGATAGTATCGATGTTGTGTTTGTTCAGGAGTTTTCCGATCTTTTTCGTCACACCTCTCACAATCTTTTTTAAAATAAAAGTGGATCTGAACAGGCTAAATTTGGCCTGTCGTCTTAAGCACTCAGAGACACTCAGGAGTATGGATAGATTGACATTGAATTGCCTAATTCCTATTAACAGCTACATTAAGTTTTTTCATATCATATGTGAGAGGTACACAGGAACTAGGGGGATCATTTCAGAATTAGAAGCCGTGAAATTGAATGTGGATTGCGCCCGTTAGGTACGACAAGTATTCCTAGCAAAGGCAGTTCGAGATAGTGTCAAAGAATGTAGTTCAGCAACGCAATAACCATTCTAATACCGCTAATACAAAGAAATAATTGAAACGATTCTTCTGTGCTCAAGGGAATATATGTCAGAAGTTACGGACGGGTCATTTATAAGCCTAATCTCTCTCTTTTGACTACGATCAACGATATCGGGAGCGTATTGGGGACACCAACCAAGAAACGATACTTATATCCTAGAAGAGGTCGAATTTCGGCCTTACACAGCTGAAAGCGGGAAGTAAAGTACCGCTCAGATCTGTACAAAAAGAATATTTTACGAGCAGCCGTTTTAGCAGCTGACAGGAAATGGTCAAGCCATGATAGATTTGAAGATACAGTTATTCCCAACAGAGTAATAGCGTCTGATCCATTCATACTTACAACAGGAAATGATCGACTTTTTTTGCGGACACAAGGCCACACCAAGTTTTATTAGCATTAAATTTAACTAGATTTCCATTTTAGAATACATTGAATGTCTTTGTTGATTTAATATCTTGAGACATAGAAGGTAGAGTGCTGTCGTCAGCAAAGCAATGGATTGGATTAGTTGTTGAAGCAGGAAAAGTGTAGGCGCTATAACTAATCCTTGTGGAAATATTGCAAACATGTCTTGGCGATAGTTTGGTTCTTGTCCTATTTTGTCTTCCTGTTTTTCCTGGAGAACCCATTTTGTAAAAGTGCGGTTTTGAATATATTTGTTTCTCGCCGGGTGTTGTATTCGTCTGTTGGGGTTTTCCTGTTCCACTTCAATTCTGAACTTGATCTTCTAGTGCCAGGCGTTGGGATGATCCAGGAACTCTGCTAATTTCTTTGTTCCATGTGTCGATATAATAAACGCTTTGTTGACGGACCATAACCAAAGTTTTCGTTCCTCCAGCGCTGTTTTTAATGACTTCACGGGCCCAACATGTACACAAAATAGATTTCGATAACGTCAAGATACCAGCCAACATCCAAAATAAATCACACCGAATATTTTGGGAAACCATCAGAACATAGGAAAAGTCGTCCAGCATGAATATACAGGATGGTGCACAAAGGTTACCCAATATTTAGAAGCCGCACGCGCCTGATACAACAATGAACAACGCTCGAACAACTAGAAAGGAAAAAGCATAGGAGAAAGTAGTGAAAAGGGCCGTGGTAGAGATGAAACGGAAAACGACATAAAAAGTGACACCTTAACCATAAATCCGATCGGAGAACAACCACTTTCGGTCTAGCACGGATCACCTGAAGATGGCTGGTGCGATCCAGGCGCAACGTCGTGATGAAGAAAGAGTTCTTTTAAGAATCATACAAAGCAGACCACGTGGGATGAAATCCGGAAGTATAAAAGTAACAGTCAACACCCGCGGAAATCTAAAAACAAACATTCGATAACTCTACGAGTTTCGAAAAACTAAGGGCCAAGAAGAACAAGTTTCTTTGTGATTGGCTTTTTTCAAACGATGCAGAAACCAAGATGTGATATGTATGAGCCTAACACTGACATTTCACAAACACAACAAGATGAGGAACATCTTAAAGTGAGCAAGCAAAGCGGTTCTACGAGAATTGATCCAGTATGCTGAACACAACCAATATTTAACTATGCAGAATTACTTAATTCTTAAATATGTTACAACTACTTAGGGCAATAACTGTAATTATTATCGTAGCGTATAGATTTGTATAAATATAAATATAAAATATACACCATTAAAACCCAAGAGCTAAGTACTTGAAAAATATTAAAAAAATTATTATGCTGAAGCTTACTGATCATACGTGTAACCTTACGTACAGAAACCAAAGAAATTTAATAAAGCACTATTAATTTGTAACAATTAAATTGACTTATTGCTTCGCGTGTCTTCCGAGAGAGGTATCGTGATAGACGTCATCCAGATGAAGCAGCATTTTCTTGTAAGATTCGTAACCTCAGGGGGAGTATAGTGTATACTAAGCATTTCCGGGAAAGACCTGCCCTAAGTGAGTACAATAAGGATAAAATTATGACCGCTTTTGTTAAAAACGCAAGACGTTAGTTTGGAATAAAATTAAAGGCGTCCGTTTTCATCCATACCGGTTTGAAAAGGACCACATTTCATAAGAGAAATGAATCGTCAGCATATTTGGTCGTTAAACACATGGGGTGGAATTATTGGTCGACATGTGGTCGGCTCTGTTTCCTTCAATGGACACTTGGACTCTTAACGGTGCTCCAGCCTACTATGAATTTGGAATAAGATATTTTTAAAATCATGAATATCGCTAAAGATGGATTGTGTGAGGGTGAATCTTAAGCTGGTCACCACCATCACCCAACATCACCAAAATAAACTTCGTTCTGTGGGGATATGTAAAAGAGCGTGTATACGAGGAACCTACTACTTCGAACGACAGGAAAAATAGGATTGTGAAGCGTTGAGATCAATCACGTCTGAAATGTTAAAGGACGTTTACAGAAGCTTTACAACTATTCCGAGAATAATGAAGGGTTGTTTGAATAAAATTTTAATACCTAGTCCCTCGGTTTACTTTCTCTTTATTTTTGCGCCAAAAAATCAATACAACCCTTATACAATACGTTTCGTTCAATAGTGATATTTTGATAAATATATTATTGAAAAAAAAAATAAATGCCCCTAAATTATTATAAGTTTTGTTATGAACGCATAAGTTCAAAAGTAAATATGTAATTAGTAATTAGCAATTAAATTAAATTAAATTAAATAGATTTTTTTGAAACATTAAAAAATAAAACTACAGTAACAAACAGTAATTAAAAATAATCTAGCAAAGTACAGGTCATAGGTTCAAACCTTACTCGAGGTAAACTTTTTATTTATGTATTTAATAAAATTAATATTGATTTTTAACATGCTCATTAGTTTATGACAATCTCCAATTTCGCCGATCTGATTGCTGTCAACGATTGAACAGTTATGATTTTTTATTTAGTGTCAATTTCAGAGAAAATCCTCCTAATTTTAGGTTGTAGATGAGGTATATCCAAACATAAAATATACATTAACTTTCTCGCAAAACTCATATTTATGATGCTATCGAAGAAGGCAGACTTAATGGAGAATCCTTCCTACAGATTAACCTTCTTTTGAATGAAATTCTAATCTAGCTTAGTCACTGACAGGACATGCGTTCAAATCCCATTTGGGAGAATCTTTTACTTTCATGATGCTGTCATTAAATTATCCAAGGATTATATGTACATATATATATATATATATATATATATATATATATATGTAAAGACAAAAAGAGTGTTAGCTTAATACTGAAAGACAAAAGTATAAGGCAATAACTGTGTTTATATCAAACTATAAGCAAAAAAAAACAAATTTAGTAATTTGATTAGTTCTGGATAGATCAGTTGTAACGAGTCAAATAGAGTTATTACTAACTTTTTAATCTTCTTTTCTACTTTGTGGACATCGTAGTGAATTTACGTTACGTACTTAAATAAACTCTGGTATCCGCCTACTTCTTTTAATCGTAACTTAATTTGATCATTTGACAATTGTTACATTGTACGCAATTTTTTAAACAATTAAGTGTTGGTTTAATATACCTACAGAAGGATGACTTGGCCACCGCGCAAGTCTTCAAGATAACGTTGACAGTTGGCGTTCTAAAACTGAATAACTTTTCCAACCTTTTTTTCTTTTCTTCTGTTTCTGAGTTTTTTTTTTGTTAAAATCGACACCTCGGTACCATGTGGTAAAGTGTAAGAAAGCTTTTTATAATTTTTAATTGTTAAACGGTGAAAACTAGATTTTACATCTTTCTCTCATTTTTGTTTCATTACGTTTCATAATATTCTAGTTTAATGCCTTTCTATAGTTCAGCTGAATTTTGTACACATGATTAATCGAGGTAAAGACTTTGTACACGTCTGTATTTATTTAACTTATTTACTAGGTGTAAGTATTCGTTCAAGATAGGGACCAATTGGAAACTTATAATTGTGACTTGATTGTTGTCGAACGTTGGGAATTACTCTCAGGAAAGTTTGGAATAATATCCATTAAGAGCGATACACACTACTCATGTGTTGGATACCAATTTACTACTGGAGATTGCACAATACCCACATCGGTTATAAATTTGTATTTATTCGGAACCTGTAATTTTATCTACCTGTGATCATGAGTACTGCTTTCTTATTTATGTGGGGCGCATTTCAATATACAGAGGTGAACATCTGAATCAATGATCTAATGTCAATCAGAACACCATATGTTAAGCGTCAGAATCTTTGGTTTGATTCTAATTAATTGATGCTTAAGCTCGCAACATCTGTTGTGGTTTATTCATCTACAGCTGATTGTGCTATCCTGTTTATTTTATAAGCGCTACACCACGCTGGCGTGGATTGATCGTGTAACAATTTGTGTTTAACAAAGAGAAGAAACCATTATTAAACGAATCGGTTCTTCACTTTTGTAATAACACAAAACAAATACTAAGCATACCCTATATTAGAATAAAAAACAAGAGACATTTAGTTTTACCCTATTCCCAGTAATAACCACATCTGACAAGAAAATACATTCTAATTTACACCAAACCAGACTTCTCCAGACAAATAGAAAAACACTATATTACTAAACTTATCTTATTAAATGTTTGCAATGTCGACCGTCACACAAATAGTCTTCTTAATTCTTTCGCCAGGAACATCATTTAGTATGCTGTAATACCGTACTCAGTTACCATTTTCACGAAACTTCCGCAGAAAGTATATTAGAAAATATTAAAGAAATGTATTGGTATATCCTGTATACAAAATAGTCGTTTTAACAAAATGCAATTATACTTTAATACATCTGTCCTAATAATAGGGTTTGAAAGTTGGAAAAATTATTACATAAATATAGATCTTATTTCTCAGTATGATCTATAGTGTGCTACACTGAAGTAATATACAAAATTTAACGCATAGTGTGAGATTATTTTGACGCATTGGTTATATGCAGTCTTGTGTTGTGCGCAGGACCTATTTTGGATATTATTTAAACGTGAGTTTCACCAGAATTTTTTTGAGTCCATAAGTTAGGTTGGTGTCAATGCCACGCTACTCGAATTAGTAAAGTGTTGAATATTATTTAATGTATGTTTAAATGCTATAAGTATTTATGAAAGTATTAAATTTCATAAAATGTCATAATATTTCAAAATGGAAAATTCTATGTATGCTCAAGGACAAACAGTGTTAGAATTTACGGAATCTAGGTAAAGAAAGTTTGAGGAACTTTTATAAAAAGTTGAATCTAGATCTGGACAGCATGTGGAGTGAGTATGAATGCGGAATTTGGTCGTTCCTAAGAATTATTGAGATTTTTGTAAACATTTTAAGATGGCAGTAATTTTGATCCTTTACGCTTTAGCCGTTTTCCGCTTAGCTGCCTGGCAAAGGCGCGCGTTAGAAACTCTTCTGGGATAGGCTGTTTTGGTTTGAGCGGAATAAATGTAATGACGTTTTACAAGGAAGAGTGACAGGGTAGAACACGGAGGTAGAAAGACTCGAGTTATACTTAAGAGAGGTGTTGCGCGCAAGTATTTTTGTAACAACCTATGCTCAGTTCTTCTTTGTAAAGAATTAGTGCAGCAATATATATATATATATATATATATATATATATATATATATATATATATATATACTTCTCGTCAAAATTAGCGAATAATTTAAATTCAAATTAAACTTAAATGGTGAATATTTTTGGAAAAATTTAATCGATTTTGACGACCTTTGTTTCAAATTGTACGTTATAGTACTGGAAATTCAGCCAAGTTACTATCAATTAGCTCCAAAGTTAATTTTATTCATATACAAGGTGATTCCCTTTAAAGGAAATTTTGTAACATCCTGTGGAGTGAACTGGTCTTTTTACGAACTTTCTACAAAAACTGCTCAATAGCGCCGCTTATTATCAGCACTTTCTTTTCTGAATCACCCTTATTATTAAAGGAGATAAGAGATTTTTTGTGAACTTATGCACTAGTGAAAAAATCTTACACCTTAATGTTTGAGACAGTAATCTCTAAAACTAATCTACAAATATCAACAAAGTCTATACAATACAGTCATATAACGAGTCATTATTAGTAGGTATTACCACCTCTTGCAGCATTAATAGCCAGACAACGTCGCGGCATACTTGTAATCAGCTGTCGTATCTCACTTAGCTTCACCCCGAGCTCGTCTAATTTGTAAGTGGTCGTTCCAGGGCCCTTATTTTTCTGTCCATTCTGTCCCATAAATGTTCATAAAGGTTCAGGTCAGGGCTCCGTGGTGGCCAATTTATAACTTCAAAACCTACTTCTTCGAGGAAAGTGTGTGCCACTCCAGCAATATGCAGTAGTGCACAACTTGTAGTTCCAGGATGTCTCGTACGTTCGGTTTTCTGTAGAAATGTCACCCCATACCATAACTGACCAATCACCATAGCTCACAGTAGGCACAAAGTTGCATTTAGCGTATTTCTCTCCTGACCTCCTGTACACCATGTTCCGTCTGTCATTACTAAAAAGACCAAACCTAGACTCGTCTGGAAACAATACGTTGGTCCTACTCTTGCCAATTCTGACGTTCAAGAGCAAATTCTTAGCGTTGTCGTCTATGTTCTCTGGTAAGTGTTGGACCAGTGGCTGCTTTATTTGATTTTCAGCAACACTTCTAGTTACTGTACTTTGAGTTATTGTAAAATTGTGGCTTTCTATAAATTTGCGTCGTAATAATGTACTATTCGTAAACCTTGTTAAAATAGCCAGTAAACGTATATAACGGTCTTGCCTGTGATCAGTTAGTCGGGAACGACCTTGTACACGTCTTCTCGTATTTCTTCCAGTTTCCCTAAATCGCTTTAATACCGCAAAATGTTGAGCTAGCTGCATTGAGTATATCCTTCTTGATAAAGCGCAACTACCGCACATTCACCTTCGGATAATTTGTGATTTGCATTCATATTTAAACCATCAATTCATAAACACTTACAACTTAAAAATAACGTTTAAGTGACTAAACTAAGTCCAAAATAACATAATTGACATTTCAAAATCTTGACATGATGTAAAATGTCTTTTCTTTAAGCCAGTAAAAATATCATGTAAAGACCTCTGTATCTTCTTTAATAATAAAAAAGGTGATTCAAAAAAGAAAGTATTACTAATGAACGACTCTCTTAAGCAGTTTTTGTAGAAAACTGGGGAAAACATCAGTTCACTCCACCGGGTGTTTCAAAATTTACTCTAAAATTTCCTTTAAAGGGAACCTTGTATATAAATAAAATTAGTTATGGAGGTATTCGATGGTCACTTGGGTGAATTGCCAGTACTACAACGTACAACTTGACAAGAGTTCATCAAAATCGATTAAGAGGTTCCAAAAATATTCACCATTACAGTTTAATTAGAATTTAAACTATTCGCTAATTTTGACAGAGAAAATATAGATAGAAGATATGTTTAAGTACATTCTCTACACGATGATGATACCAGATTTTCAATTGGACGAATTATTTCAAAATGGCGACTTTCAACTTGTTTTTTTAAATGGAATGCAATAATTTTTTTTATTATTGAAATCCTAAAAACGTTCTTTTTAGGATAGTATTTCGTTTTTCTTAAAAATTCATTTCTTCCCTATCAAAAATCAAACTAACATTTTAATCTAGTAGCGCATGAATGATTTACACTCGATGTTATTTTTGCATATATTGTTGCATCCCCCAGGTACCCTATCTTGAAAAGCGTAATTTTAATTTATTTGCAATAATGCAAATTCAAGAACAAAACTATCGCTAACTGGTTTATCTTGACTTTGCCAACAATAATGTTACTATTACTCAAATTAATTGCTTGCCTTACTTAGACTTTCCTGGCAATAATTAAAACATAAGAATTTATTTACAAGTCTGATTTTTAATTACTCGCAAACCTCAAATCTGATCAAACGAAGTGGCCGTCTAGTGGTAGGTACGCTTTGCTATTTGAATTAGATTTGGATTAGGTAAGTGTTGCATCATGAGGTGTAGGTAAACAATGAAACTACTCAAATTAAAATTAACGAGCTTTGCGCAATGGTGGTTCATCCCGTTAATATACTATTGTGGGAAAGAACCACCTATAAAATCCACTTTATTCATAAATAAGTAATTGCACAAATACATTAATAAATCAAATAACACAAAAAAAGCAATGAAAGGGTTAAATATATAAAAAAACACCATTAAATCAGGTTAAAGTACGTACAAAACTATAACATTAAAAGAAAAATAAATAAAAAGTAGTTTAGTTACACATAAACAATAAAGAGATCCATGTGGTCACACCCACAATCGTGTAATAAATAATCTGAATAAAAATCGTAACACCAAACATGTGGCCCTTTAAAATCAATCATGTAGGTCTTTACGTAAATAAGCAAATAAAGCAATAACGCAAACTACGGTACATATAAAATACAACAACAGGTGATAGTAAGGTAAAGGCAAGGACAAAAGAAAATAGACAATGAATTTACACATACACAATTGTTTAGTAACTACTAAAGCACAAAATACAAACGAAAAATTCCAATCAATTGCATATAAAAAGAAATTAGTTCGCAGACAAACAGTTCTACCTAACAAACTATCACAAAAAAAGTCATTAAAACAAAGCTTTACGAGGGTAAGTAATAAATAGATCACAACATCTATAGAACAATAAAAACAATAAAAATAAAATTCGAGGCGTTTAATGGTTATCTGGACCCGGGAGTGTGTACTCACTTGGCAATTGCCTTTTACAATTAATAATCAAGCGGTATCATGTACCCGTTCACCAGCCCACCTCTACACAAATTTAAATATAAACAGCAAACAATAATGCTAATTCATACAAATACAAGAGTGAGGCAGCCCTGCACTTCCTTTTATTTTAGCAGATTTCAGCTTAATGAAATAACGAAATATTTTTAAAGACAAACTGTTCGGCTCGATCAAAATTTCAACAGCAACTACCTTCCCCTCTGGTTTCTACTAACCATGTCTACTCCTGAAAATCAACCCCCGTCTTTGAAAAGTGATAAAAGAACAAGAAACATTAACTTACGTTGGAATAGTTTCATATTAACTATTGCTCATCTTAATTTTAAAAATATGAATTCGTCCGTAACAAACCCTATATTTAGGTCTCGAGATTCCCAGTACCAAACAATGACGTCTTTGATTGCAGTGTGTACCGTTAGTAACTAATTACTAACTAGTGACATTTTAACAACAAGAGCGCGCATATCGAAATTTTCAACAATTCGTCACGGCAGTTTCAGCAGAACACTTGTTTCCCTGCCCTAATATGTTTCCCTTTTTTTGTTCAACCTTTACTGAAATATCAATTACATACATTCCTACATTGCTTACATAAAGATACCGGGGTAAAAATTTCGATTTGACAAACGTTTGTTACAATAATAAAATTTTCACGGTCCGCTACCTACAATATATGTATGTATGTATGTATATATATATATATATATATATATATATATATATATATATATATATATATATATATATATATATATATATATATATATATATATATATATATATATATATATATATATATATATAGACATTGCTATTAGAAATTATTTTGATGTTTTATATTATATTTGGTGATCAATTATAGGTACATACATCAAATTCTAAAATTGCTGTTTAAATAACATATATTTCGACTTCGGATATTATCAGTGGGTGTGATTAATTAAACTAAACTAAACATCTTTTTTATACGAATTACTTACAAGCTAAATCTTACAGTTTTTGAGATATTTGCAAAGTTAACTAAAAACTGACATTTTTATGTAGCAATTCAAGTAGGTGCATCTCAGTTATTTTTAAAGATAAAAACATAATCTTTGGTATACAATTTATTGATACAGGAGCTTACTCTAATCTATTGTCAAAATTGGATTTCAATATACACGGTGATCACATAAATTTGAAAATGCTATACCTTCATTTTTTTTAATGCCTTGTCTTCGTCTTTTAATCGGCTTTCATTTCTATTAAATATGTTCTATACCTATCTCTAATAGTTTCGGAGATATTTAAGTTTGTTCAATTTTTTTCGTTAATAACACTGAAGTAGAGTAACACTAGTCGGTCAAAGCGAGCTATGAATACTTAACTAAAAACACTAAAAAACACTAAAAAACACTAAAAAACACTAAAAACACTAAAAAACTCTAAAAAACACTAAAAACACTAAAAAACACCAAAAAATGTTAAAAAACACTAAAAACACTAAAAAACACTAAGAAAACACTAAAAACACTAAAAAACACTGATAAACGTTAAAAAATACTAAAAACACTAAAAAACACTAAAAACACTAAAAAAACCACTAAAAACGCTAAAAAACACTAAAAAACACTAAAAAATACTAAAAGACGATAAAAAACACTAAAAGCACTAAAAAACACTAAAAAACGCTAAAAACAGTAAGAAACACTGAAAAACACTAAAACACTAAAAAACACTAAAAACGCTAAAAACCACTGAAAACACTAAAAAACGCTAAAAACACAAAAAAACACTAAAAACAGTAAAAAAAGATTTAAAAACGCTAAAAAACACCAAAAAACACTGAAAAACACTAAAAAACACTAAAAACACTAAAAAAACATTAAAAAACACTGAAAAGCACTAAAAACACTAAAAAACACTGAAAACGCTAAAAAACACCAAAGAACACTAAAGACACTAAAAAACTCTAAAAAACGCTAAATAACACTAAAAACACTAAAAACACTAAAAAACACTAAAAACGCTAAAAAACCCTAAAAACACTGAAAAACACTAAAAACACTAAAAACACTAAAAAACACTAAAAAACACTAAAAAACACTAAAAACACTAAAAAACACTAAAAAACACTAAAAAACACTAAAAACATTAAAAACACTAAAAACACTAAAAAACACTAAAAACAAAAAAAAAACTAAAAACACTAAAAAACACTAAAAAACACTCACTAATGTTAAAAAACACTAAAAGACACTAAAAAACATATTAACTTAAATACAAACACTTAAAATTATAATAAATGTTCAATGTGACCACCATTTTGTTAATGTCGTTAATTGATCGTGGGCTAGCCAAGATCAGAATCAAATCTACTTTAGCTAGGCTCAGAACCTGATCGGTTCAGAATCTAATCTACTCAGCGGAAATTTGAATTTGTATTCTAATAAGGGGGTCCTAATGCTAATTGGTATGTCAGATATAGGTCTTTGGAACTCGTGTTAAGGTCTGCGTCGCTTGTGCTTGCCCCCTTTGCTGGAAATTTGAATTCATGTTCTAACAAGGGGCCCTAACGCTATCAAAAGCCAGTTATAGGAACTTGTGTTAGGGTCTTCGCCCATAATTAGGGTTTGTTTCTGGCGCCATCTGGTGGTGTATGGACTAATGAATGTTTTCTGTAATATAGGTGGCTCCACCTAGTAGTATATCTTAAAAGTACATACATAGGTCCCTGTAATCGTTATAAGTAGAATGGTTTAAAGACAAACATGATGCGGTAATATGTAATCTGTAACCATTCTCATCAATGTAGATAGCAGTCCAATGCTGACCTGGTTTGTTTGTAGGATCCGTGTTTACAATAATTGCACACGGTCTAGGTACGTGCCTTGATAGTTGATTAGAAGCACATAAGTAGAAAGGAGACCCTATCCCCTCCACTTGTTCACGTTTGAAGATCTACACGCGTCTTACAAGAACCTCTTTATTATTAAAAACAATTTCAAATTTACCGCCATAACCAACCAGAATGCCGAGACTTAGTCCTCCAATCAGAGCACAGCGGCTGAGTAGTGGGTCTAAGGACCAATCTAAAGCCAGGAGGCTGGCGCATGTACAACCAATCAGTTAAAAGTGGGGCGTGGCCTAACCTTACACCTTCCAGTAGAACACTGCATGTGTGCGCAATTGTCTAACCTCCAAGGGGTGTACAGCCAAAAAGGCTCGTAATACAACCAAATTAGGGGCTCAACTCCGGCCAGGGGTTGAAAATGGTCCCCGAAAAGAAGCCGACCCCACCCTCCAAATATACTGCTCCCACGTAGGCGAGTACAAAAGTGAAGAGGAAGGTGTCCCAGTGGGCGGGGATTGTGACGTAAAAAAAGTGGAGGGGATAGTATCCCATTTCTACTTACATACAAGTCGAACACATTCTTCAAATATTTCAACACTTGTACCGCATACATCTTTGAAACTCATATGCGTCCAGTCTTGCAATAGTGATGCGCTTTCCAGCGCACACATAGGCTCAACGATGTTATGGTTTAAACAACTATATGATTTTGCTTCCTTATTCAATTTTTTAATCGGCGCGCAACTAGTCTCGTTCAGGTTTACTATCGGTCTGTTAACAAACCTTAAAGACTGTTGGTTTTCACTGCACTTAATGTAAATTTTGTTAAACGGCTGCAGCACTCTTATCAACTCCTCTTGGAAATCGTTGTAGACTACATGACTTTTATATAAAATAATGTCAAGGTGGCTTTATGAGCATCAACAATAAAACTCTATGATCTGTAACCACTGCAATTTTTTTGGTATGAATTGGTTGTTAACAGCTCTAAATCCTTACACATTCAAGTATGCATCATCTTTCACCTGATGCTGTACACTGAAGTTTGAAATCTAGAGCTTTATCAGGGAAAATCTACGACGATATTCCGACGTTTATAGATCTCGATCACGTTATCGAATTCTGCATACACCAAACAGCTAACGGTTACAGCGAGCGCTTCTTCAAAGCCGACTTCTAGACGCAGGGATCCGTTTCTAACTAAACTCCAGTGCGAGTTATCGTTTGCCGACAAGTTAGGTGTTAGGTCAAATGCCATTAAACAGTAGCCGTTGGGGTAATCGCTTCTCGATATATCGTCGCTCTCATTAAAAAAATGAATACCTGTACAAGAGAATAAGGTATGATACGCCCTTACATATAAACCATTAGCTGTAAAGTGTGGTTGTAAGGCATTCGAAGGAATTTATTGGCTGGCAATGTATAACGACATGTAGTTAAGATTGCTGGGATGAAAATGAATGGATTTGAGGACTAATCACTGTTGAACGTTTTATCTGCGACAAAGCCTACGATGCATCGTTTAGGTAACTGATCCAGGAGAACATTATTAAATGATATTCGATGTATGCCCGTAGGTATAGTTAATACTTTCACTCCTGTCCTTGTAACAGGGTCTTTTGCTGTAGTTGTTTCTAAAGCTTTCGCGTGTGCAATTAGAATGGCTGGATTGATCCGCATATGTCTCACCACTAAACTGACGTCCATAATTCGGTGTCTCCTGATCGTACAAATTTAGCCTTTAACTGAACACCACTTATGAGAGACTTTTCTTGATTCAAGAAATCAGAGTGCACGTAACTAATCATCTCTATCTATGTGATGGCTGCTGCAAGTACTTGACGTTTCGATATATCAGCTGTAGTAGTAGATATTTTTTTATTTAAGTAGACCTCCACTAGTGAGAAAAGCGAATGTATCCGATTGTTTACCGGTATTACAACATCGTGGTCAGTAAGTACTGCATCGTCTTGTTTTAGAGCTTCAGCACTACAAAGTCTGTTTGGGGCGTCATCACTAAGAGCTGATAAGAGCTTGTAAAATTCCATCCACAGCTCTCGATACTTGTATGCGTCGACCGTGAAGCAAACAAATCCAATTCGGATTTGACGCATTCACACGATTGGGCATGTAGAAAATCCATTATTATCTTGAAAATATATCGTCGTAAGTAGGTTCTTTCTTCTTCTTAGCAACAGCTCTCGGTAGAGACTGGTTATTACCGGTCAGACATACTCCTTTACAGTCCGAACCCTCCACCATTTTTTCGATCTTCTCGTCGACTTTACGTTTAAGATTTCTATCTGCCTCGTAAAATCTTTCTTGAAACGATTCCTTACCAGGTCGATCCTCTAGGACCTCACTAAGAATATTAGCACCCGTTCTGAGGACTTCTTTTCCAGTAGCCTTTGCACCAGACACAAATAAAGGTATTATACTTCTAAATATACCACCTAACCAGCTTCCTGTTCCATGACAACGTTAATATGGCGCAACGCTGTAGATGGACCGTTACCGACCTGATTCATGTAATATTGCTGATAAGAGCAAACCATTAATGAACTTTGTTAAAGTATATCTTCAGACACGACGTCCCAAACTCTAACGGCATTGCTACACCCGTATCTGTTTTTATATTAATCTAGATGAAAAAAGCACATCTGAATGAAGTAATGTTTATTATACGCACAACCAGAGATAAAACATCACCCACAATTTGCGGCTCAACGATGTCGCAATAGACAACTACACCTATTCACACAGTTGCGGCGTGCAGGGGTATTGGCTCCATAGCTGTTTTGATACGGCCGATGACCTAACTGTAAGGCTAGGCGCTGTGAGAATCCGAACAGTAAGAGCGAAGTTTTTAATTAAAATAAAAGACCGTACAGGACTGCCTCACTCTAGTATTGTATTTGTGTGAGTTAGCACTGTTGTTTGTTGTTTATATTTACATTTGTGTAAAGGTGGGCATGGAGAACGGGTACAGGATAATCCTTGGTTACTAATTGTAATGGGTAATTGCCAAGTGGTTACATACTCTCGGTTCCAGATGACCATTAAACACCTCTATTTAATTTTTATTGTTGTATAGATGAATTTGTAACCTGAAAAAGGGGCATTGTATTTTTCTAACGCACTCAAACTTATACATCGGTCACTTACACTTAAGGCTTTGTTTAATGAGTTTTTTTTGTGTCAGTTTGGTAAGTAGAAATGTTTGCCTGCGAACTAATTTCTCTTTATATGTAATTTATTGTAATTTTACGTATGTGTTTTGTGCTTTAGTAGTTACTAGACAATTGTGTAAATTCCTTGTCTATTTTGTTTTGTCCTTGCCTTTCCCTTATTATCACCTGTGCAATTGTACTGTTGTATTTTATATGAACCATAATTTGCCTTATTGTTTTATGTGCTTATTTACTTAAAGACCGGAATGATTGGTTTTAAAGCGCCACATGTTTGGTATTACGATTTTTATGCTGATTATTTGTGTTACAATTGTGGATGTGACTACATGTGTTTTTTTTATTGTGTTTATGTGTAACTAAACTGCTTTTTATTTGGTTTTTTTCTTAATGTTATAATTTTGTACGCAATTTAACCAGATTTAATCGCGTTTTGATATATGTATTTAACAGTTTCATCGTTTCTTTGTGTTATTTGGTTCATTAATGTACTTGTGCAATTACTTATTTATGAATAAAGTGGGTTTTATTGGTGGTTCCTTCCCACAACAGTATATTAACGGCTGAACCACCATTGTGCAAAGCTCGTTATTTTTAATTTGAGTAGTTTCATTTTTGTACCAGCCCCACATGATGCAACGCCTACCACTAGACGGCCAA
This sequence comes from Vesta saturnalis, assembly GCA_036346205.1. NCBI lineage: Eukaryota > Metazoa > Arthropoda > Insecta > Coleoptera > Lampyridae > Vesta > Vesta saturnalis. Next base: position 1,151,094 of record JARFJB010001339.1, read on the forward strand.
CTCGTTTGATCAAATTTGAGGTTTGCGAGGAATTAAATATCAGACTTGTGAATAAATTCTTATGTTTTAAGTATTGCCAGGAAAGTCAAAGTGAGGCAAGCAATTAAATTGAGTAATAGTAACATTATTGTCAGTAACGTCAAGATAAATCACTTAGCGATTGTTTTGTTCTTCAATTTGCAATCTTGCAAATAAATTCAAATTACACTTTTTAAGATAGGGTACCTGGGGGACTCTACAGTATCCCTTTTAACCCAAAATACATAACCATCCGTGTACAGTATATGTAAGAAAGCTTCACCTTTCTTCCTATATGTAGCCGGAAGCGTTGACACTATTTCGTCATCTTCTAGACCTTTGCGCTGCGGTTAATCTCTAATATCAGCATCATCACCATTAATTGTTATGCTAGAAGGTTGACGTTACTGATTAAAAAAGTGTAGATATCTTTAAAGAACTCGTCTGTACTGCTGCTACTTGTCATGGTAAGTCATTTTGGTTTTTAAAACTTCATCATATCGTTGCCCAGTTGCGTTAAAATGTTGTTTAGTGTAACATCTGACGCCTACAATCGCTGTATAAAATCCAGTGGTAGAATAATCATCTTCTTCAGATTGTGGCCAATAGTTATTGAAACTAATTACCCAAAATTCCACTAAGTAATAGTCCTAACAGGAGTTCTAGAAATGCACAGCCCTTTTGTACAAGAAACTGCTCCTTCTTTTTTATAGATTCGCCTCTCTACGCCAACCGTCTTAAAGTGTGCTTATATTGAGAGAGTCACTGCTTCTGATCACTTGTCAGGGGTTTTAAAATATTATGTGCACACTCGTAGATGGATTACGCCTGTTTACTCTCCAGGCATTTAAAAAAAAGCGCCACGTTGACTTTTACTTAATCTGACTAATTCGCGCAGGATATCGGTGTTTTGGATTCAATCGTCAACCATTGTATATAATGTAATCTTTACGACTGTGACCCTTAAACCATTTTTTCGCTATACATTCCTAGCAAATATCGCGAGGACCGAATATATTTGTTCTATATTGTAGTGTATCCGGTATATTCTGTTTTAAATCGAACAATAAATATCCGTGCGGGTTTGAAGTGGCATCCCGGTACACACCTTTTACAAATTTCGGGTTGTCCGATGACATCTGTATTGCTAAATGCTGTATCGGAGTTCTGTCACGCGGATTGTTAAACAAAATTATGTAGTGACCATTGAGAGAGATATCTCGCTTTCCACGTCCTTGATGAAACATGTTTTGCGTTAAGAAACACACTTAGATTTATATGATGACGACCCTTGTTAAGAATATCCACCACCGAACCGTTAGTTTCGTGCATTAGATCGTCAAATATTATTAAGGCCGGTTTCTCACCGTCAAACTGCTCCATATCAGGTAAACCCTTCTGAAGTTCCATTGAGAGATCTTTGAATAACGGCTACCACTCGATGTACAACCAAATTTTTGAAAAGCTGTATCGCAGACAGTTTCGATGTCTTTTAGAAGATCAACCACAAAATACGATTTCCCACAGCACGATGGCCCAGCAGCTATTGCCAAAAAGGCAATAGTTCCATCTTGAACCGCTAAACGATGCTAAAGTACACTCTGTCATCATCATGGCTTAAATACCAGATATCAAAAATGATCCTGTTGTTTTCTTTTTAAATATTTACTAAATTCAGCACGTGTTTAAATCGTGTATTAACCATAACAGTTATAAATTTTGATGTATTTCTGTGATAATACTAACGAGCTCCTTATTACTTATTTTATTTTTAAAAGTAATTTTGTATGTATGCACAAGTACAGGTGAAGATTGATTTTTACAATCTCGAGGTGAAATCTTTTTTTAAAAGTACATTGTAAATAAAAATGGGTTTTATACAAAATTATATAGGTAAGATCGCGCAGAGTCTATAGTTAATGCGAAAGGGAAAGGTAAATAGAGAATTACAATAGGTGTGATAGAGGTAATTAAATTTTTGCGATTTGTAAATTTAAGTTATATATTCTACAAAGTTCCTTTATGTTAATGATTGGGAAACCGAAAGTGGATTCAGTGAAACTATATAAGTGACAGAAATCCAACAGTTATTCACACGTGGTCTAATCTTTCAAGGAGCGCCGATCCATCAAACTCATTCATAACAGACAAACCTTGCTGAAATTCCACGAGGTTTCCACACGGTCTCCACAAAGTCATCGTACACTCCTAGCGATTTGATAGTATCGTATTGTATGCCTTTATCAGCATTTAATCGGTTTATGATAATCCAAAAAACCCCAAAATTTAATTAGCTGTAAAAAATTCCATGACTATATGTTCTCCAGGCAGAAGTAAATTAACTAAACTCAAGTGTACGTATTTATAGTATCATTTCCAAGGCCAATTGAAGTCATCGGAAATTTCCAAGGCCAAATTACGTGGAAAAAACACATCACGGTGTCGATTATGTTCTAAACTTGACTAAAGTAGATTTGATTCTGAACTTGGTTAGCCCAAGGTCAATTTCAAGGTCAAACTCAAGGTCAAATCACGTCCCCCCTCTTCTACTGATATATTTATTAAGATGACCGTGACGAAATTTAACGTTCTTTTTTAAAGCAAAAGGGCGTTTTACCAATGTTTGAACTTGAATTGTGTATGACTTTACCGAGTAGGTTACAATTCTTTCATCTAAAATCGGGTAGAATTAACCTAACAAATCGCCCAGGACTATTCATTTCAGAGAAATTTCAGATTGTGGTGGCGCTTCGCGACAATTTTTCTCGGATTGAATGTTGTTATCTGTTGTATTATGTTACGTGTAAGGTGTATGAAACTAACGTCTTGTATACCGAGCTCGCCTATTTCCATTGTAGTTAGCTTGGCAGCCCGCTTACCTTGGTAAGCCTGCACGACATCCAGTCCGTTTTGAGCATGTAACAGTACGGTGTTTGTTAAAGAAAACAAGTCTAGTTTCAGCGTAACACCCTGTATACATGTAGTTAATTGTCTATCATTTTAATAATAACACCTTAACGTGGAATCATTTTTTCTCTGTTTATAATATTAAAATAATTACAGAACGCTACCATATTAATTAACACATCCCGTATAATACAAAAAAAAAAAGAAAACGACTAAATAAATTACTAACAATAATGCCTTACTTTAGTCATTTTCCTGAAACCATAATTTAAATAAAAATCTAGATTATACCTTTTACAAATCAACCCTACTATCAATTAAATTTTTAATAAAGACTGTACTTTTTTACATCCAATTTATTTTTCCAACAATGGACGGACATTGAGTAGTTTCAATGGACTGTAAAATGTTCGAATTACATTCTCCATTACTCTTGTCCTCTTTTTCTTGTCTGCTTGTGCAATAATTAAAATAAATTGTAATTGCGGTTTTAAAAAAAGTGTTATAAAAAAATGAAATACGTGTCTTCACAAAGATCTCAAAAAAACAAGAGAAGGCACTTAAGAAACTGCTGAAATTTTCCCATATACGTAAAAGGATGCCTGGAGGGAAATAACAAATGAACGCTTTAGAGGAAAATTGATTGATGAAAACGGATGGCTTTATATTTTAAATATAAACGAAGAAAATGCAAGAGACATTCATGCAAATTTCGTATTAATTATCTACAAGCAGGTGTTGTCGAACTAATTAAAGTAACAAATATGAAAGTAATTAATAAAGGATATGGCGATATGGGATTGAAATTTTAATTAATTACACTTAGTAAAGTGTTTATTTCTTTCACGTAATTGAAAATGCCGTCACGACATAAACTGAATTAAAAAGATTTTTAAGAACAACCCCCGTTTCCTTGTTAGCATTTTGTGGTTAATTACAAGAACTTTAACTTGTGTGTATTAAGTAAACTATACGGGAAAACACAACTAAAACTAGGAATATAAATGACAAACTAAGTTTTCGTAATTTATTGGTATAATCATTTAGCGCACTAATTGATTCTCATTATGTGATTAATTGGTTTTGAAGAAGTACCATATTTCATGATGATAAACTTGAAATGACCAACATAAGTTTTTCAATCTTCTAAAACATAAAAAAAGTATGAGTTACAATGGAATTTCAAAATTGTATTTCTTTTGAACATCTATTTTATGTTTGAATTTTGGCGAAACGAAAACTTTCATTTCTATTTTATTTTCTCTTATTTTTTTATATAAAATAATAATCGCATTGCTCAATATCCAACGAAACGATATTATTTTTATTTTATTTATTTTTTTATTCACGTTTGTTTAAATATAATTAACTTTGTAGTTAGTTTGGTTAAGTGCAGTTTTAATGTAAAAGTATTGAATTCTTTTTTTTTAAATCGGCAGAAATTAGTAATTTCCGATTTATTTTTAAATCAGAACTCATTTTGTTGGACCGAGCCAGAAAATTATTGTGATAGTCCGGTAATAGTTATTTGTATTATAAGTAAAGAAAAGCATTATTTTTCTTTACGAATCGCGATCTTTCTAAGCGAGGCGCAGCCGGATTAGAAACGCGATGAGTAAAGATGAACCTATTTTTCTTTAAGAATAATACATAAAATTTTTTCGGAGACTAAATGGAAATGGATTACATTTTATACGAAATTATTTAAAAAATATATGACAAGCGCGAGAACCAAATTGCCGTTCCCATCACAGCAGCAACTAAACATAAATAGGTAAATAAACATTGTGTCATCTGTGAAAATGGAAATAAATAATGAAAATCATCCTGAAATATCGGCATTAGCGCTTGAAGCTGTTGCTAGTTTATTACCGTCGCAATTACAAGATATACAGGGTGTGGCGCGAAGAGTTTTGATTAAGAGTAATGGCGGATACAGTTGTGTTAAAAATCTGAAATTACGAAGCCGTAAGTTTTGGATGACGCTGAGTTCAAATATAATATTGTCCTGAATGTGGCACTTTCAGTTATACCGGAAGTAGACGCCAACTTTGTTATTTTAAATGAAACCTAATATTTTTTATTTTATTTTCGAATTCTACATGAAATTCTAGATAAAATTTGTGCACAATGTCCTATACCAAAAATGCAGTATTTTCGAGATATTTCGATTTTTTAAAAATTTTGGAAAAATCCTAGACCACATTGAATAACGATATCTCCATTAATAACGTAGCTAGTGACGTGAAATTGTAACCGATAAACAACAAGCGCTTGCCCGTTAACTCCATATATCCATCTCATTGATATTTCATACAGGGTGTGTTAAACTTAGCCGCCAACTTGCACAATTTAAATAATTTATAAGTTGCTTACCTTGAATAGAGCACCCTGTATTTCATTACATTTTCCGCTGTATTTTTTTAAGCCAATTCGTTTGGTATCAGTACTTTCTATACCTAAATCCAACCACTTTTGAGATATTTCATTATCTTAGTTAAAACATAACAACACTTAATTATTTCAACATTAGTAAAGGGTAGGCCATGGCTGTCAAACATTTGATAGAACGTTAATTGTTTATGTTGTTTTGACAGTTTTCTTTACCAGTTTGTATTTCATAGTAAATAATGGCAAATGTAGGATTTGCTAATGATGATTTTTTAAATCTTATTATTATTTACAGCGAGTGTAATAGAATTGTTGAATGGGCTTGCCGTGTTTTTGCAGAAAGATATCCTAATCGACCAAATGCAGCTGGTGATATTGTAAGAAGATTGCTTAAAAACTGCCATCAGCTTGGTCAATTTAAGACAAAAATTAATAAAAATAAACCACTAGTGGACAGTGACATAAACGAAATTAATGTTTTGGGTTATTTTACGGCCTCTCCAAATGCCTGCATTTTCGACGAGAACAATTCATCGCATTAAAAAAAAAATACAAATGGAAACCATTTTCATATCATTTGGTGCAACACAATTAGGTGATCTTCCTCGAAGGGTAGAATTCTGTGAATGGTTTTTAATGAAGGCCCAATAGGATGAAAACTTCATAAAAAGAGTTACATGGTGTGATGAAGCAAAGTTTAGCAAAAATGGATTATTTAATCGACACAATTCCCATTTTTGGTCTAATGAAAATCCACATGTTAGTAGAGAACGTTATTTCCAAGAGAAGTGGAGTTTTTTTGCAATCAAAGACGATAAAATTTTAGCATTAAAATTTAATAATGAAAATTTAAATGGTACAAGATATTGCCACATTTGAGATGAAGCCATACGACCGGCGTTACATACTTTAAGAAATGGAGAGCCGGCCTCAGCTTAGTATCAGCAAGCTGGAGCGCCTCCTCATAACTTTGGGCCTATTGCTCAGCATCTTTACGACATATTTGATGATAGATTGATTGCCAATCAGGGTCCGTTTCGTTGGCCAGCTCGCTCCCCTGATGTGGCTACTCTAGATTTTGGTATTTGGGGTTACATTAATAATCAGGTATTTTCCAAACCTGTTACGACAAAGGAAGGTATGATGCAGAGAGTCTTACTTGGTTTTAATTCTCTAACACCCGACCATATTTCCAGAATTACAAGACATAACTTAATGAAAAGGATTCATAAATGTTTAGAAGTAGATGGTGCTAATTTTAAACACTTATTATAAAACTTTATTTGTTTAATATTACATTTAGTTATTTTTGTTTGTAAGTTATCTAATTAAATTAATACAAAATACCTAGTCAACGTGTTTAACGATATCCAGAATTAATATTCCTTTCAGGCTATTGGTTACTTTTCAGAATTAATAACTTATGAAAAAATAACAAAATATCACCTTAAATAATAGAAATCATGGCCTACCCTTTACTAATGTTGAAATAATTAAGTGTTGTTATATTTTAACTAAGATAACGAAATATCTCAAAAGTGGTTGGATTTAGGTATAGGGAATACTGATACCAAACGAATTGGCTTAAAAAATACCGCGGAAAATGTAATAAAATGCAAGCTGTTCTATTTAAAGTAAACAACTTATAAATGATTTAAATTGTGAATGTTGGCTGCCAAGTTTAAAACACCCTGTATGAAATATCAATGAGATGGATATATGGAGTTAACGGGCAAGCGCTTGTTGTTTATTGGTTACAATTTCACGTCACTAGCTTCGTTATTAATGGAGGTATCGTTATTCAATGTGGACTAGGATTTTTTCAAAATTTTAAAGAAAATCGAAATATCCCGAAAATGCTTCATTTTTGGTATAGGACGTTGTGCACAAATTTTATCTAGAATTTCATGTAGAATTCGAAAATAAAATAAAAAATATTAGGTTCCATTTAAAATAACAAAGTTGACGTCCACTTCCGGTATACCCGGAAGTGCCTCATTCAGGACAATATTACATTTGAAGTCAGCGTCATCCAAAACCTAAAGTTTCGTAATTTCAGGTGTTTAACATAATTGTATCCACCATTACTTTTAATCAAAACTCTTCGCGCCACACCCTGTATATGAGAAGACCTACAATATTTTCAATTCTTCGAGGAATTTAAGGGACATCGACGAAGAAGTTATGCTTGCCATTTTTCATGAAAAAGTTAGTCCTGAATATTTATTTATTTTAAGTTTTACCATTATATTTGATTACAGACTGAAAGACTGAAATCTGTGGTCGACATATTCCATGTTGAAAAGTATGTTAAGAGTGAGAGAAAACGTCAATATATATATATATCGAATTATGGGAAGTTACAGTTACATTTAAAGCGCCAAAGTGAGGGATATGAAGCAAGAAAATCAAAATTTTTTTCGCAGGATGATGTGTCAAAATTTTGGACAGAAGCACCTGACGACACTTTTGTTATGATTAAAGTAGCGTTAATTTTCGGTCTATATGAAGAGAAGGTTAAATGTCAATGATGCCGAGGAAAGCGGATTTATTTTGGTGGTCACCCTCCATGACGCTAAGACATGGAAGAAGTGTATATTCACCGTTATGACGGAAATGCGAATAATTAATGAGATTAAGTTGTACAGGAGATATGCAAGCTTGAGTCCAAAACACATCCATCACTCAAGATTCACAGTTTCTACAAGATGCCGAAGAAAATTGCCCATTATTTGAAATTACCCAACCCAGACGGTTACACTGGACACTATCTACGTCGAACGTCAAATACTTTTCACGCTGAGGGTGGAGCGGATATCATGGAGGATCGCGATCAAACACGACTCCAGAAGAACATATAGAAGAAAGCATTCACAATAAAATGGCGACTTCGAAAATGATTTTTAATCAGCCATCATCGTTAAACAATAGATGCCAGAACCATCAGATGTTGTCCTAGAATGTACTGAATTACAGTTGCCTCTTACATGTAGCGATTCATCATTTTCTACGTCAAATGGAGGAGTTTTATCAAAATCGTCACAAGTTAAAACATTGTATAATCATAAATTTTTCTAATGATAATAGTTGTACGTTTAATATTTATTCCAATAAATAATTAATAATCTTTTATACAGGGTGTCCGTATTTTTTATTTTTTCCAAATTACCCCCCTTTCGGAATTACAGACCCCTGAAATTCGCACCCAAGAATAGTTTTTATTTAATAAGACAGAAGCCTCTTATGGGAAAATTACGAAATTTGGTACACAGGGGTCTTGCGACAGATAGAATCTGATGGCGTGATCCTTTTTGGGATGAAAATCCGTTAAAACACTTTTTTGAGTGCCCTTTTGTCTTTGGAGCCCCAAAACTATGTCCGAATATTACAATTTCTTAAAAAGTAAATTTAGAAACGTTTTTATCTCTTGCAATTTTTCCGTAAAATGCGTCGTATGTGAAAAAAATTGCAAAATGTGATCGAATGGATTTCGACATTTGCATTAAATCGTATGTGGCTCGTAATCAATAAATAAATTTGCGTTTTGAGATTTATTTAATGCAATAATAATGACAAAGCAACTAAAACAAAAACTAAAATAAGGGGCCCTAATGCTAACTCGTAAGACAAGTATAGAAACTTGTGTTAGGTTCTGCGCCCTCCTGCCGTGGCCCTCTAGCAGCGATATTTGAATTTGTGTCTCCATCTAGTTGTGTATGGACTAATATTTTCTGTAATAAATGTGGAGCCACCTAGCAGTATATTTCTAGGACTAATTAGGGTTTGTTTGTGCGCCATCTAGTGGTGTAAGAAGTAATGAATGTATTCTGTAATGGAGGTTAATCGTGTTCGAATCTCTATTTTTCGTCTCCCTTGTCTCTCAAACTAACAAATCAATTAATCAAATCAAATTAATCAAGTCAATTAAGTGTATCAATCTCAAACAAATCACGCTCGATCAAATCAATTAATCTGATCAATCTCAATCAATCAAGCAAATCAATCAATCAATCAAATCAAACCTTATCAGCTTGCGAAAACCAGTTTACAGTTCAAAAATACTGATTGTACTAACTTACAGTTTGCTAAAACTAAACACTATTCCAAAAAACCGATATCAGGTTAGCGTGTAACACTATTTTGCATACAATGATGCAAATATGTTTTACATTTAAACTAGTAAAATTGCATATATAATAACAAACAAACAAGTATAACTAAGCTCAGGGTCAGACCATTATATTATTTTACATGCAGGTACTGTCTTAACGGAAATAACCTCTCACATAAATGGCTCTACACTTATAAACAAGTCTCGACCTAAGTCTTTACTGAATATGTTCAACTACCTAATTACCTAAACAGTAACAAATATAACTAAACTTGAAATTGGATTCGAAAATCAAAAACCAAATTACCTCGCTCACACTTATTGTAATTTCCCATATAACCGTCCCTTCGCAATAACTGTAGCATTGTTAATGCAAGTTCGAACGTCTGTTAGGAAAACAAGATTACTAATAAATAAAAAATTGAAGGAAAACTTAGCGTTTGACAATCTACTTTAAAAAACGATACATCATTTATTTAATCATATTTTTTATCGGTCTTCTTCGACAGTGATTCGTCGCTATCATCTTCATGGTTTTCAGATGCATTCTACTCCTCTACCTCATTGCTCTTCTTCTTCTGTGAATCATCACCATCATCATGGATTTGAGATACATTCACCTCATCCACTTCATCGTCTTCATCATCACCTTCAACAGATATATTGTAATATTAGTTGAGTTGATCGGCCTACTTCCACAGTTTTTGCTTTTTGAGCGCGATGTTTCGGAAGCGGACTCTGCTTGCGTCATCAGGCTTAATCCTGAGAAGGACTGTTTGCGCGCTTGAGCCGAATTCACATACTACTACTATTTTTTCCCAAGCACTTGACTACTCTCAGATTCGAGTTCGGTATACACACACACACACACAATATATATATATATATATATATATATATATATATATATATATATATATATACAACTTTTTCTTGGTTGCGCAGAAGTTTATTGCGCATTGTTCGCAGTAACTTATTGCGCAGGTGTATTGCGCTTAAGCTCTTCGCACATTGTTGGAATCCATATGGGTTTCATTTTCACAGTAGTTTGGCTTATTGAATTTTCTGCTAGTGCGATATATGTGGCTTTTTTGAGTTTCCTACGAGTTGCGTTCTCGTCCTTTGCCACTATCTGCATGTTATCCCATTGGATGCGGTAGTCTTCGTTCCAGATATGTTCGGCGATTCTAGATTTTTCTGTTTCGCCCTTGCGGACGTTGTTCTTATGTTCCTGTGTTCTCACTTTGAGTGGTCTACTGCTCTCTCATACGTATGCTCTGCTGTATTCGCATGGTACGTTGTATACACAATTCTTGGAATTCTGATCTTAGTTGTGTGGTCTGGTTTTGGTTAGTATTTCCCTGAGCGTTCTGGTCGATTTGAGGGCAGTGCGTATCTTGTATTTGCCGCCTATCCTTCGCATTCTGTCTGAGGTACCTTGTATATGTGGTATTAACGCTGTATGTTTAGGTTCTTCTCTTTCGGTAACCGTTTCCCTGTTTAGGTTATGTGTTAGATCGGGATAGCCATTTTCTTTTAGCGATATTTACTTTTTCTTTGTTCAGGTCCTCTTGTTCTGAGCACATTGTTTTTGCTCCGTCGTACAAGCATTTTTCCACGCCTAACTTCACGTTTTTGTGGTGATTGGAGTTGTAGTGTAGGTACCTCCCTGTGTGGGTAGGTTTCCTGTATACACTTGTCGTGAAAGTGTTGTCATTCCTGTTTACAAGTACATCCAGGAATGGCAGTTTTTGTTCCTACTCCAATTCCATTGTGAATTTTATGGAGGGTGCGCGGCTATTTAGATGATCTAGGAATTAATCTAGCTTATGCTTGCCGTGTTGCCAAACTACGAAAGTATCGTCCACGTATCTAAGCCACATGCTTGGTTTCTCCGTGAATTCGAATATCGCTTGGTGTATATATATATATATATATATATATATATATATATATATATATATATATATATATAACCCATCGCCACCCCAAACTCTTGTTGGTAGAATTTGTCTTCTACCTGGAAATGTGCAGTCCTAATGCATACTTTCAGAAGTTCCTTTATTGTGTTTAGCGAGAGTTCAGTAGTAGGTAAGATTGGAGACTTTTAGAACACACCACATTTCCAAAGTTACCACAATCTCAAGGTCACACCCGCCCAAGGTTACGCCATAAGTAGGTCATGTTTACACAGAGTTTTCCCACAGTCGCACATTTCTAAGAATACCACACTGTAAGGTGTAAAAAATACGAAGGTCACTAACACTCAACACATTCACAAGGCTATTTGTGCACCCTACCTACTCAGATAGACATCTCACTTTTTCAAGGGTTGCTCATGTAACTTTTACACTTACTTACTCTGATACCACACTTAGGACCAAATTAAAAACACATAATGATATGCTAATATATTTGTTTGTTGTATGTACAAATGTAATAAGTATATTATTCAGATATATGATTTTCTCTAGGAATAAAACATTTTGATTTAGTACAAGTGCAAAAGGTGCTTTCCACTTCTGTATCATTACACCGTCAAGGACGTGGTGCAAATAATTGAGCGTACGTACAGCGTGGGCCCATCGGAGATGCTCCTGTAGCGGAGTGTCAGATAACCGCTATTGCTTTATTCGAACTCCACAAGTGAAGCAGTCAACCGTACCGCCTGAAGATGCTCCTCTCGAGGACTAGCAGATGTTCATCAGCGGTACATGATGGTATACCATCACAGTATGATTGATATATTTGAGCATATACAACGTGTGGTGTGTATCTGTCTGCCTGTCTGTCCACCCCTCTGTCTGTATGTCTGTCTGTTTGTATATCTACCTGTCTGTCTGTATAGTAGTCGCCGCCCTCAGTCAATTAGTGTCGGCCTGTATGGTCTGAGGTCGCACTATTGGGGTCGACGTTTTTCTGGAAATATATCATAAGTAGAAGGAGAGCTCTATCAGTTATACTTACTATGTCTATGTCGATCACTTGCTAAGACCATTTGTAGAAGAGCTGCACTACGAACTCAGAGTAGTTCGTAAAGTCCATCAACCTTTTAGACAGTTTCCAATATCTACAGATGTACAATGGCGTGATCATACCCACTTAGTATAGCTAGGCTTAAAACACTATGCCAGTCATGGTATAATGTTACAAGCCTAGTGTGGGCCCGGTCGAGCTGCTCTGCTAGAGAGCTCTCCGTAATCACGACATCATAATTGAGTAGTACTGTCTCCCGACGCCATCGCACACATAACGTTGTATAGGGGTTCAAGCATAGTGCAACCAATGGTCACAGGGATATGTGTAGCACAAAACCATCGTCAAGTTTTTCGTCGTCATTGTCTTGCATGTCGTTAGCGTTTTCGTTATTTCCGTGACCCTGGACCTGCGGAGCGACGTCTGGAGCATTGCCATTGTCATTGTTCTCGTCCTGTATGCTGTTATATGACTGTTCCTGAACACTTAGTTGTTGTACTACGTCTGACAGTTCGTGAGCGCTACGCTCCAGTTGTTGCATGTTGTTAGTGAGAGTGTTTATAAAGTTCTCCTCATCGCTACTCTCTTCAACGATGATTTTGTTACAAAAGTCAGTATGTGTTTCGCGAAGTAGTCGCTCTTGTCGTAATGCGTCATTGTCATAGTCGTCAGAATCATAGCTGTAGGCAGGGTCCATGTCTATGTCAGAGTCGTAGTCACCAGTGTTGAGTTAATCGTTCCTAGCACAGGAATAAAACACTCCCTCAACACTGGATGATATGCTGACGAAGTCATTACTATCATCGTTAAGTTCGTCTATGTCAATAGGTAGTGGTGTGTCCTCGTCACTGATAGTAATGATTTCGGCAATGGTCATGTCAAGTAGTACTGTATCCGCATCAGGATTGTAATCTTGTAGAAAGTCCAGGACTAGGGTCGTCAGTTGACAAATTTCGTCGTCGCTAGATTAGCCGTCCACGATAATAGGAGAGGATGCAGAGGGCGGGATATACAGAACCTCAGGGGCAGAGGGGGAGGAATACTGAGGTGTGGGCGCTGAAGGAAGGTCAACTTGGATTAGATAGGAAACCTGAGGAGTAGGAGTTGGCGGGACACCGGGGAGAGGAGTTGAGGATGCTAGCGGGATAAAGTTGAATGGATACAGGAGTTCTCTATGCGATGGAGAACGAGGGGTAACAGAAACCGGTACCAACCATAAAAAAAAATTAAAAACATAATATTTGGTGGTTTTTACATGGGAAGATGATGAGGAACTTACTCTTGAAGTCATTGTATGTTCGATGTGTCAACTATAGAATCAGTTTCGCTAAATATAGGTGTTTTCCCCACTAAAAACAACGTTTTTCATGCATTTTTGGAGTACACTTTTGAAGGTCTTAAAATCATTTTCAATAAAATCTTTAAGGGAATTGTAAAATGTGCAAACGTTATTTTTGTTGGCTTTCATCTTTTTTATATTAATAATAGTAATCACTTTTAGATGCTGTAAACCCAAGTGTAGCCGTCACCGTTCAATCATTGTTATTGTTTTCTTACCCGTACACTGCTCTACCCCTCAACTTGATATATCCATCATACACATTATCCTATTCCTGGCGATATGTTACGTTGCGTTCTCGTTCGCACCGCTGGATATAACTTCTTTTCTTAACAGTTGTAATACATGATAGTAATATTGCGAACTAATAAAGAGCAATAAACAGTTAAAAAAAGGAATTATAACAAAACAGGTAACTCTACCCGTTCACTTAAACACTGTTTATACGTTCCCTCCGTTGCAGATCGCAATGAAACGTTTCAATGTTTTTTACTGCGACATCAAAAAACTGCGTGTTGGATAAGTATTCCAACTACCTCATCTTCAAAGATGCTGCAGGCTGTACCGAAAAATCGTACCGCACTTAGGAATGTGGTGCAACCAAGTACTTCCGATGCGAACAGAACGGAACACAGCCATATTGCTGAACGTCTTGCACAACCTGAACCATCAGGATTAAACAACTTAAAGAATAATGTGCAACACAGGCATGCCGATGATTCCTTTGCAGAACCAGGACCATCGGGTTTTAACAACTCACGGAAGTGTAAGTCAGACCAAAGCAGCGAATCAGTACAAAATAAAAGTAGTAAAAGTGTTGAAATTGTGCAAAGCACTGATTGTTCGATTGATGTTCCTCGATACGCTTATCAAGGACACCTTAGAAGCAATAGGCACAAATCAAATGTGTGTCTACTCGTTGATAATGGGTTTGAAGTGATTCTCAAGGCTTTTAAACAACGCATTGTTTCGTATAGACTATCACTATGCAATACCCATACGGATAAGCAAACGTTTATGGGTGACGTTAAAGTGAATGTTTTGTAATTAATACAAATTCAGTTGCAGAAACGCTTCTCGTTGAAATGTAATGTTGAGTTGTTTGGGTTTTACTTTCTGAACAGTAGAGAAAGTACCGAATTAAACTTCTTTCAAACGAAATATGCTATATTGAGTGTCGGGATGGTGTTGGAAGGGCATTTTTAAAGAGTAGTGGAAATCTTGTATGCAAAATAATCAGAATTTCAGCATAAAGATTCTTGTCAGTGCGAGTTATAAGTAGTAGGGTGGTACATTATTAATATATGTTCTTTCGTAGGGTGGTAGCTGGTGAATTTCGTATATTTAGAGGTAAACATGTTGAAATTTTCTCCCACTACGGGTTCATCCTATATGAGATTTCGCATAAACATGCCATAGTGAATGTGAAGAAAATTGATAATTGCTGCTTTGCGTGGGCTATTGTATCAGCATTAGTGGCACCAACGAGGTTACCACAACGGACGACTTCTTACCCTGATTTCAGGTCGTTATTCAACTGGAACGGTGTAGAATTTCCTGTTAAGCTGACTAACATCTCAACGTTTGAGTCCAACAATAATATCTTCATCAATGTTCATGGACTGGAGGATACGTATCGTGATGGTCATCGTATTCATGAGGTAGTGGGTCCTCTATACTATACAAGAGCTAAACAACCTATTCATGTTAATTTGTTGCTATTAGTTAGTAACCAAACGGATAAATTTTTTTTTCGTTTACTTAGCAACCAAATAAGTCGACGTAATGGGGCAAAATAATTTTGTGATTCATGTATTCATTACTTTAGAACGCAGGGGCCATTAACTCGACACTTGTCTCATGACTGTAATTTATTTCGTATACACTAAATTACCTGGCCTTATGGAAAGAAAAGACAGAACCGGGGAGTTCTATGCGGAAAACATACTTGCGTTTCGAAACTATCAAAAACAGATGTTTCTACCGTTCGTAATATATTCAGATTTTGAAGCGCTATTAGCACCGATAAATACGGCTGAACCCTATACCGAACAACCGTTCACGACAAAAACGTGTAAATATGAACCATTCTCATTCAGTTATTATATTAAGTGCGGTGTTAACGATGCATGGTCCAAGGTAAAACTTTATAGGGGGGGGGGGGGGTTAATGCGGCAGAGGTATTTATTACACGACTCAAGGGTGATGTGGAACGGATATATAATGAGCATTTGAAAACTGTTGCTTCAATGTTACCACTAACTGATGAACAACTGGTGATACATGAGCAAAGTCGTAATTGTTATATATGCGACAAGCTTTTTACGGATGATCTTACAAATTCCAAAGTACGAGATCACTGCCATGTCACTGGTAAATATCGTGGTGCGACACATTCAAATTGCAATTTAAACTATCAATTACACATATTTATACCAGTTTTTTTCCATAACCTCAGTGGTTATGATGTCCACCTGTTCTTCAAACAGTTAGCGAGTGAAACTGAAGAAATTATCGTACTCCCTGTTAATAGTGAGAAATATATAACGTTGGGTAGGCATATCTATGTAGACGGATTCATTAATGATCGCGGCTATAGAGAAAAGAAGTACATAAATTTGCGATTCGTAGATAGTTGTAGGTTCATGGCGGCATCCTTAGATACTCTATCTCACAATTTATCAGATGATCAATGTAGGGAGGTAATGAAATATTTTAATAAATTAGACGATGTCACAGTACCTTCCTATGACAAATTCTACGATAAAATGCATGATGAAAATATATCCGATGAAGATTACTGTCGCGTCCTACTGGTGTGGGATCACTTTACGTGTAATACACTCGGAGATTATGCTGAAATATACTTAAAATCAGACATGTTATTGTTGGCTGACGTGTTCGAAAACTTTAGGCGGTTATGTATAGACATGTATGGATTAGAACCAGTGCAGTATGTTACAATACCTGGATTGGCGTGGGATGCCATGTTGAAATGTACTAAAGTAGAGTTAGAATTATTGACTGATATGGATATGTACCACTTTTTTAAGAAAGGTATTCGTGGTGGAGTGAGTACTTGTGTTAAGCGAAGAAGTATTGCTAGCAACGAGTTTGTCCCAAATTATAATCGTAATCGTCCAAAAGTCTTTTTACAGTATTTAAATGCTACGAATTTATACGGATGGAGTATGTGGAAACACATACCTCATAATGGGTTTATGTGGTTAACTGAAAAAGATATTCAAAACTTTGATGTACTGAAGATTAATAATGATGCTGATATTGGGTATGTGCTAGAGGTAGATATACACCATCCGCACAACCTGCATGATGAACACAATGTTTATCCTTTTTGTCCTGAAATGATCTGCGCACCACACTCCAAGGAGGATAAATTAATTCCTAATTTATGTGATAAGGCCAACTATGTTACACATTCCCGATATTTAAAACAATCTATACAGCATGGGTTAATTGTTACTCCTATTCATAGAGTTTTACGGTTTAGTCAAAGTACTTGGCTAGTACCATACCTTAATACAACTCTTCGAAATCAAGCCAAGAACAAATTCGAAAAGATTTCTTTAAATGTATGAACAATGGTGTATTTGGTAAAACAATACAGAATGTCGACAAAAGAAGAGTAATAAAGTTATTAACGCATTGGGAAAATAACGGACGTCGCTTGGGTCTAGCACGATACGTCGCAAAACCGCAATTTAAGAATTTTATTCAATTTACTGATAAATCATTTGCAGTGGAATTGTCCAAACAGGTCGTTATTTATGACAAACCCGCATATGTTGGATTTAGTGTTTTAGATGTTTCCAAAATTATAATGTATTGATTTTTTTACGATATCTTGCTCAGTCATTACGGTAATGATGTAACGTGACACAGGTTCCTTAATTGTCGAGATAACAACTGATGATGTGTATGCCCATATGCGGAATAATGTTGATGAATATGACACATCCAATTATCAAAACGGTCTGCATGGTATTACAACGAATACATCCGGTGTCGGAAGAATGAAAGATGAGTATGCAGGGAAAGCTATTCAATATTTTTATGGAGCAGGATCAAAATCTTATTGTCTAAAGCTTACTGATGATCAAGTGGTTAAGAAAGCGAAAGGTGTTAAGAAAATCGTTATTCAAAAAGTGCTGAGGGAGGTAGACTACAAATATGTTGCGGAGGCGTCTGATAAAACGGTAATGTGTAAAATGTTCGTGTTTCGATCAAATTTGAATGAAATATACACTGAGACGTTAAACAAAATCGCCTTTCGGTCCCAGGATTGTAACAAACCATTTTGAGTTTTGTTAAAAATATACCATAATTTAGGCAAAATCGTTGATATTTGTGTCATGTAAATTGCTGAAAAAGCATAGGTTTAGATATTTTAAAGTGGGGTAGTACGCGCATTTCGTCTTGCGCAGACATCATTTTTGAGGGAGTCGTTGTTACGACATGAAAGCAAGAAGCTTCCATTTTGTTCTTTAGTATTTTTATTAAAAAGTGTCATTAAATTAACGGTAAGAGTAATTAAACCTATTTTCCTTTGTCTATTATATTTATCCTTTTTAGGCACTTTTATTTTACTTTTATTTTTACTTTTATTACGTTAAATTTTCCTATTACGTAATTCCATTGTATTATTACGTTTCAATTTAACGAGGATGACGGAATAGAGTGAAAGAAAATTATAAATAAATGGCACATTAACCCATCAAAATCAACCAAGTTTGGATTTTTGTAAAAGAATTTATTCATTTGGGATCAACGAATATCAAAACTTTTATTATATTTCCCTTTGAAGATTGATTGCACAACCAAAACGGAAAGCGTGACTTGTCAGCATTATTTTTATCCGTAACAGTATATCAGTGACATCCAAAATTTTAAAGTACAACAGGTATTTCATTTCTAATTTTTAGTATAAGGTAGTTTTAAGTTCTAACATTAGTATTAAGATTTTCTACTTTTATAACTTGACTTAAATATTTTATAATAAACCTTGTTATTGTTTTCAATTTTACATTTATTACATTTACGGTTTACTTGTCCGAGGCATTTTAACAATTATTTACAGGTTGAAGTTACATTTTTTTGCAAAGCGAACATATCTAACTACACACATACACACACACACACACACACACACACACACACACACACACACTCACATCTTCTAATTAAAGCAAATCAAATTTTAAGAACCTGGCCCATTTAATCACTGGCATTAGCTTGAAGGCACAAAATCTTCTGTTTATTATTAGGAGTATAAGTAATATTGGAGGAATTATTATTAACAATAACCGAAATACACCCCATTAATTTTTTATTACAGGATAACAAACGGTATGGATTGCGTGGCACTTGTACAACATTGCCGTGAGGGCATTGACGAATTCCGAAATTGGAGAACATCGATCATTTGATTGGTCTACCAGACGTTGCTAGGTAAATGAATTTGTATAATTTAGTTAGTAGCTAATAGATTGAGTACTGATGCTTGTTAGTTTTAGGAGTGTATGTATTATCTTCATAATGAAGCTATGAACATATATAACCACACATGTTAATATGTATAATATCGATACATCATTCCAGGTCAGCTACTTAATGTAATTTTTTTGTAGAATACATACTATTATTATGAAATTTTAAAAATCTGGAACACTGGAACTGTGGCAGGATCTGTAACAAACGAAATACACCCACGTACCACACAAACTATTATTATGACATAATTCATTATCGAGGGAACAGAATGTACTCATATTGTGTGAGTATATGGTTGTCCAGAAACTCTACGGACAAACGTTGCGTAGTGATTCTAGACCGAAAAATAAGAAAAAAAGTTCGTATAAACCCAGGTCCGGAAATGCTTCGTTTAGGACCTACAGGGTGTAAAAGAATTTTATTTTCCTCGGTTTTATGGCGATATTTTGCGAACAAATTTGAATCTGGTCCTGAAATTTGGAGCACGGGGATTTTTTTGGTCGAGAAACAAATATTTTATTGATTTTGATGCTGCCTGCAGAGGGAGCCATCTACAGTGGTATGCTAAAAGTTAATTGGCCTTAACTTTTTTACCACCCGGTATATTGACGTTCCGTTTAAATTAGTTTGTTCCCTTCTTAGTTCTAAGCAAAAAAGGTACACTTGGTCGATGCCTCTCAGATCAACCGTTTTCGAGATATTGGTTGATGAACAGTTCAATTTAATTCTTTACAATCCATAAGCTAATTGGAATTAAAAATCAAAGTAACGTATGTTTGCATTTTTATTTTAACTTTGAATTTAAGAACGAAAAAAATGTTACAAAAGGTGTTCCACATGATGACCATTTGTTTCGATACATAATCTCACTCGTTTTGATAATGAGCGGCGAATCCCTGAACATATTCCCACATTATAAAATACTTATCTTTTTTTTTTGGGATTTTTTAATGGTGTACTTTAAATTATACAATCTAAACGTTTCGATAACACTTACAGTTATCTTCGTCAGTAGTAATGTTAGTTAAAAATTGTTAAAGATGTAGTAAACAATTTTGTCAAATTTGAAAAATTCAAACATAAACATAACCTCTATTAATATAACAGTTTGAAACTGTAACAACTATAAAATTGTAGTAAGAATAACTAGGTCATTAAAATTAAATATTGTTAAACTGCCTCAAGATGACAAACCAGAACACTCTCTACGACGAAAGGTTTGTCATCTTTGACAGTTAATTTTATAATTTTATATATTCTCAAACTGTTATATTAATTGTTATGTTTAATTTTCAAATTTGACAAAATTGTTTACTACATCTAAATTTAAAACATTACTAGACGAGATAACGTAATTTCCTTAATTGTATAATTTAAGACACCATTAAAAATCCAAATAATATTTTATTATGAGTTAATGGTGAAAGTTTACATTTTCATATATTCCCACATTATTTCTGAAGGTATCGCAGGCATCTACAGTGGTATGCTAAAAGTTAATTGGCCTTAACTTTTTCGATACACAAGATCTCGCACAACTTCTATCTCCAAAAGAGGGTGTGAAATGCAACTATTACGATATAATAACAAAGCGATTGAGTTTGTACCTTGAAATGATCCGAATAAATTAGTGGATTGATTGCGGGAGTTATTGGGATCAATGTCGGCAGGAAATACTAGCAATCACAACGAAATAATATATATATATATATATATATATATATATATATATATATATATATATATATATATATATCAGGGTGTTTCATTAAGGCTGCCACCGGCCATATTTCAGAAACTAGTGGACATAAAAAGTGGAGAAAAAAAATTCATTATAAAAGTCGCCACGAGAAAATCCTGGAAATTATTTTTAAGTTCCGTAATTCATCGCAAGGGGGCGCAATTGAAAATTAAAAAATAAAATTATAAATTTTTCCGAAAATTCCCACATTAAGGCATACCTTTGGTAACATCGTTAGAAAGCTTAGACAATTCTGCATCATTTTGGTCTAAGGCTCATTGGCGTACCGACCTTAATAAGAGTGGGGGAAGCTATTGAATGTGTAATCATTTAAATCGCTGTTATTTTTAAACGACTTATCCGATTGTAGTAAACCTAGGCTTGTTTAGAAGAAAAAGGTAAGTACTTTTAGCTGTCGCATCCATTGGTACGCGATAGCTCATAATAAAATTGTTAGAGGGCGCAATTTGTAATAATACCAGTTTTTTTGATTATATTCAGAAAAATTAAATCATACGGTATAATTATGACATCATAAGCGGAAAGTAGCTTAAATTTGTAACAAAAAACGTAAATAACGCAATTTGATATCTTTATTTGTTCCAGAGTTATGGCGAAAAAGACTTTTAACCGTTTAATTTAATAATTGATTGTTGCTGTGGTTTCTTAAGGTGTATAGGTTGGATTAGTAATGAGGAATCTGCATTTATCATAGTCTGTGCCTCACTTCACACTCTATCTAGGCTTAGGACTAGTCCAAACTAAGCAAATTGCAAAATTTGGAGCGTTTTTAGAGGCCAACGGGCCATAACAACGATATCAAAGTAATGATTGATTTTGTTTAAGAAACTTTTTAATAGAATGGTGAAAATCATGAACAACTGTTAAAAACAAGTGAAAAGCTATAAATGTTCAAATTGACGGCCGTTTTGTAAAATACAACTATTAATTCTTCTTCTCGTACTGGAAACAGCTGTTTCGATTTCGTCTCGTGGAACCGAATTTATTGCAATTTCAATTCGGTGAATCATGTCCTCTCGGTGGTTGGTCTCGTTTCGTAAACAATATCTTTTATTCTTCCGCACAAGTGGAAATCTAATACAGTTAAATCCGGGGATCTAGGTGGCCACGAAACAAACTACCTTCCATCCAGCGATTTGGGTATCTAACATTTAAGAAATCACGGACTCTTCGGGAATAGTGTGAAGGACATCCATCATGTTGATACCACAGGGATGCTCTCACGTCAAGGGAATGTCTTCTAAAAGATTGGGCAAGTCATTTTGTAAAAGTTTAAATAAGATTCACCATTTAGGTGTCCATGAAAACAAATGGTCCGATAATTCTGTCACCTAAAACACCACACCACAAATTTACACTCCATCTGTTTTGGTGATCCACTTCGCGCATCCAGTGAGGATTTGTTTGCGACCAATAATGCATATTGTGCAAATTAACTCTGCCGTAGCTAGTAAAAGTAGCCTCATCGGTCCATAATACTTTGGAAAGGAATCGAAGATTTTCACTACACATGTCTCTCAGCCAATAGCAATAGTCGAGCCGCCTGTCAAAATCAGTGTCTGATAAAGCCTGGTGTAAAACTAGATGATAAGGATGCAGCTTAAAATCCTTAAAATTCTGAACACAGAAGCAACACTTACACCTAGTTCTGTGGAAATCTCCCTGATGCTTACGTGAGGCTCCGATTCTACGTACGCAAGAACAGTAATACTATTGTCTTCATTTCTTATGCGACGTCTTCTGACAGGAAGTGGAATACGTCGTACATTCCTGTTTGTCTTAAACGTGTTGCCATTCGCCGAAACACTTCTAGTGTAGTGCCTTCGATCAGGATATCTGATAGCGTATTGTCGTTCCGCAATAGCTGCATTTTGAAAACATTCATAATACACGGCAAGCATGTCGTAAGCCTCGGCATTGGTATACGACATTTTTGAAGGATAGCACTAATTTCTGATAAGGTACAATGAAACCCAAAACTAATGAAGGAAAAAATTTTTACAACACAACATCAATCAAAATTAAGTAAGTTGACAACTATTTCAATTTATTTACCTCCATGGAAACGAGCCGACTTTGTTCCGCAGCAAATTAGATTATTATTTTAAAACACACCACATTAGAATTATGCCTTAGAAGTTTTATATGATGTTATAAACGTACAGAAGAAGAATTAATAGTAGTTTTTTACAAAACGGCCGTAAATTTGAACATTTATAGATTTTCACTAGTTTTTTAACAGTTGTTCATGATTTTGTACCATTCTATTGAAAAGTTTCTTAAACAAAAATCAATCATTACTTTGATATCGTTGTTATGGCCCGTTGGCCTCTAAACACGCTCCAAATTTTGCAATTTACTTATTTTGAACTAGTCCTAAGCCTAGATAGAGTGTGAAGGGAGGCACAGACTATGATAAATGCAGATTCCTCATTACTAATCCAACCTATACACCTTAAGAAACCATAGCAACAATCAATTATTAAATTAATCGGTTAAAAAGTCTTCTTTTCGCCATAACTCTGGAACAAATAAAGATATCAAATTGCGTTATTTACGTTTTTTGTTACAAATTTAAGCTACTTTCCGCTTATGATGTCATAATTATACCGTATGATTTAATTTTTCTGAATAAAATCAAAAAAACTGGTATTATTACAAATTGCGCCCTCTAACAATTTTATTATAAGTTATCGCGTACCAATGGATGCGACAGTTAAAAGTACTTACCTTTT
Source organism: Vesta saturnalis (assembly GCA_036346205.1). Taxonomy (NCBI): domain Eukaryota; kingdom Metazoa; phylum Arthropoda; class Insecta; order Coleoptera; family Lampyridae; genus Vesta; species Vesta saturnalis. The sequence goes on from JARFJB010001339.1 coordinate 1,174,844, forward strand.
TCTTCTAAACAAGCCTAGGTTTACTACAATCGGATAAGTCGTTTAAAAATAACAGCGATTTAAATGATTACACATTCAATAGCTTCCCCCACTCTTATTAAGGTTGGTACGCCAATGAGCCTTAGATCAAAATGATGCAGAATTATCTAAGCTTTCTAACGATGTTACCAAAGGTATGCCTTAATGTGGGAATTTTCGGAGAAATTTATAATTTTATTTTTAATTTTCAATTGCGCCTTGCGATGAATTACGGAACTTAAAATAATTTCCAGGATTTTTCGTGGCGACTTTTATAATGAATTTTTCTCCCATTTTATGTCCACTAGTTTCTGAAATATGGCGGTGAGCCTTAATGAAACACCCTGTATATATATATATATATATATATATATATATATATATATATATATATATATATATATATATATATATATATATATATATATATATATATATATATATATATATATATATATATATATATATATATTGACGAATTACGTAAAGCGAAACGACCATCACTATAGATACTACTGCATATCCAGCACTGATGTCAATAGATATATTTGGTGGACACCTTCATCCTCAAATGACAATAGATAAATTTGGTAAACGTATTACTTATCATCACAGTGATGTCACGAAACAAGGTGATGTATATTACGAAACTTATTTTACCTTACAAGGTTTATTGCATAAGAAGACAGTAGATATTCCATTGGGTACAGGTGGCAAATATTTGTTTCCTTATACAGTGTGTAAAATAGCGCATTGTATGTGGTCACCTCAAGTTCTTCATCTTCAAATGGATGATCTACAGTATACGACACAGATGCTTCTAATTAGTCAAACTATACATAAGGAAGCTGTGATTAAACCTATAATACCAGACGGTGTCAAATTTACGCAAGAACAACCACTCATCATAGAGATTCTACTAAAATCGAAGGCAATAGAATCAATAATTTAGTGGAAATGATACCTTAAGCTCGGATAATTAAAGGATTTTGATACATTTCAGTGATAATAAATGCTTTCTCTAAACATGTCTGGGCTTTTGTCATCAAACGCAAGAATGGTAAACTAGTCGCAGATGTAATGAATAAACTTTTGTCTGGTTTGCAAAGGACGCCTACACATATACAAACTGACATGGGACTGGAGTTTTATAATGCTGAATTTAAGAAAGTTATGAAAAAATTTAATATTAATCATTACAGTAGTTATTCCAACTTGAAGAGTAGTATAGTTGAACGTGTAAATCGTGCCCTTAAAGCAATAATGTGGGAAACATTCAGTGTGCAAGGTTCCTATAAATGGTTATCAATATTACGTCAAATTGTTGTGGATTATAATTCAAGAAAGCCTAGAACCACCGGATACAAACCTATAGAAGTAACGGAAAATAATGCTGCCTCAATTTAAAATGTCATAAAGTTCTTGAGCGTATGACACCTAAATTTAAAGTGGGGGATTATGTACGTATTAGCAAATACAGAAGCATATTCTCTAAGGGTTGCACACCTAATTGGAGTTACGAAGTCTTTCGAATATCAGCGGTAAAACGTTCCAGTCCAATTACCTACACATTACGTCATAGTCGAGATGAAGAAATACAGGGACGTTTCTATGAGCCAGAACTTCAAAGTGTTAAACATCCTGACATTCACCTAGTTGAACGTGTAATACGACGTCGAGGAAATATGTCTCTCGTTAAATGGTTAGGGTTTGATACTTCTCGCAATTCATGTATTTCTAACAAAGACATTATATAATACGCTCTGTATCATTCCTTTTATATATTATAATATTATGATGTAGTAAATTACTCTTTTTTTTACTTTTTTTTATTCATTATTAATACATACAATACTATACACTACTAAACCGTTTCATAAATACGTAATCACGATGTTGCTGTTCCAGGACAGCTGAAAGTATTTGACTACACTCTTCTATCCTTTCCTAAAGCGTGTAGAGCCTCTTTCTAACTGTTCCTACTCTCCTTTTCGCTTCCATTCTACTACATCGTGAACTACGTTTCAGAGCTCATTAATGCAGACCTCTTTCACTTGTCGTGTTGTCATCTGTTGAAATATAGTTCGGTAAATGACATTCTATTTCATGTACAAATTGTTCCAGAGATATTTCTCTAAGATCTTCTGTTAACCGCTTAATACAATAAACGCACTTTACACTATCGTCATGCGATAGAAGATATTTCTCACACAGACGTATTCCACTACCATACTTATAAACTAGATTATCTAAATAGTCATCACTAAACGTACCCCGCCCATACACTTTTTCATGTTCAACATCAAATTCTAGTGATTGAAATTGGTACATTAGTCTTTGCACTACACTAACACAATCCACAGCCTTCGGCTACGACTCTGCACTATAACACATCCACATATTGACTAAACCTTAATATTATCCCTATTATCGCTTTGGTAGTTATCCCCACTTATTACTTAACGGCTTTCGCAACTTCTACGTCAATATCAATTTTCTCCTTGGCAAATTCTACAATTTTCATAACACATGCTGCATTGAGATCAAATATATCTTGTAATGGAACTATTAACCTGTAAATGTCAAAATCAGGCATTTCCGCTGACGCATGTATTATTTTATTATAAAATGCAGGAAATTCCATTGTAAATACTAAATCCAATCGGTAATTAACTATCTTAAGAAGTCTCCATAACTGTTCTATAGACTCCCATCCTAAATAGATTTCTGATTCTTCACAATCAGAGATGTGTATAATTTTCGCCTTGTTAATAGTTTCATACGATATCGTTTTCGAACCCATCTTAGTAGAAATAATTTGTAATTATCCCTTGATTGTCCATAAGAATGTGCCCTTCCTGCTTATTAAACACCCCTCCATTACTCTTACATCCACCAAGTTTCACGACTGGTTAAAAACTGAAAAACTGAAAAATACTGCACATTGTTAATTAAAATATCACGACATCTACTTGAATTCGCCTTTTCTAACGCTCTACGTTATATGTTCTCCATTACATACAATACTGATTTCACATGTACTCCCTCTGCATTTATATCCCAATTTCCCCACTATTTCTACGGTCAGTGTTACCTGCTTCACCTTGACCGCCACACTGCACGTTACTTCAGTAATCGTACTGTTTCAAGGCCGCCATTCACGGTGTTTCTGCAAGGTTATCGGGATCTCACCAATCACTTCAACGATGTCTCCTTCATCTTTCCGGCTCCCCACATTTTCAAGGTTTCCCATTATCAAGGTTAACTCAATTACAATGTCCTCCATTCTCACGTTTACCACTATTCCAAGGTTATCATTATTAAGGTTTATACGCCCTCAAGGTTGTCACAACCTCAAGGTTCCCACACATACAATATTCTCCACCTCTCACGTTTACCACTTTCCCAAGGTTACACATTGCCGATATCAATCATGTCGTTCTTCAAGGTTAACTATACATATGTTTTTACAAGGTTCTTCTTTTCTTTAAAAGTAGGGATAACTACACATATAGTATTGTGTTATTTCCACCAGTGCCAGTATGTCTGCTGTGCGACGAGCACGTGAGGCTACTACCTTCTACGACATTAGAAGCATTAAATAATACATATGAAGACGTGCATTGGAATACTGAATGGTTTGCCAATCTAGATAAAAGAATTCGCTACTTCCACCATCATGCCTTCTTGGGTAATTTGGGATATTATTCACACACACTTGCTCTTCATACTTGTTATCATCTTGCTGGCTATATGCATTTATGCTATGACTGCTACAAAGCATTGCAACCAAGTGAATACCGAGATATTGACCAACATACGCATATGGATAGATGGGTCGCAATTTACCACATGTCACACCAAGAATACTGGTGCTCATCGTGTAGAGCAACCCGAACAACGCTGCACGAGGTATGTGAAGATGATTCATGCATACTCTGCGGAGAAGTGTATTATTTGGACAATTAGTTTTTTTTTTATAATGTATATATTGTAAATAATTTATTTCCTGTTAGTATCTTACTGGGTTCTACGGTGAGAAGATGTGCGACGTGATACCAACTTTTTATTATCCTCAGTATTACAATTGTTTCGATAAACGTTTACTTACGTATCCAACTTGGTCTGGAGTTCACTCACCTAAATCGCTTGCAGCAGCAGGGTTGATTTCCATATCTTCAGACGATACGGTTGAATGTTTCATGTGTGGAGTTCGAATAAACCAACGGCGGTCATATGACACTCCGCTACAGGAGCATCTCCGATGGGCACCACACTGCACGTACGCTCAATTAATTGCACCACATCCTCGCAGGTGTAATTATACAGAAGTGGAAACGACATTTTGCACTTGTACTAAATCAAAATGTTTTATTCCTAGAGAAAATCATATAGCTGAATAATATACTGATTACATTTGTACATACAAAAAATAAATATATTAGCATATCATTATATTTTTTTAATTTGGTTCTAAGTGTGGTATCAGAGAAGTGTAAAACATTACATGAGCAATCCTTGAAAAAGTGAGACCCCTATCTGAGTAGGTAGGGTGCGCAAATAGTCTTGTGAATATGTTGAGTGTTGTGACCTTCGTATTTTTTACACCTTACAATGTGGTATTCTTAGAAATGTACGACCTTGGAAAAGTTCTATGTAAACATGACCTACTTATGGCGTAACCTTGGGCGGGTGGGACCTTGAGATTGTGGTAACCTTGGAAATGTGGTGTGTTCCAAAAGTCTCCAATCTTACCTACTTTGAGTGCGTTCGTCTAACGTTTCATCCTTTTCCAGCTTGTCCCTTATGATAGTTCCTTATCGGTCACGTTTGTGAATAGGCTCACAATGTCGAAGCTTACTAGTATTTCTTTGTGGTTTAGTTGGAAGTTTCTGATGGTTTCCATGAAGTGCTGCGTATTCTTGACCTACTATATATTGTAGTAGTTTATTAACAAGTCAGTAAAATCTCTAATGTCCGTTGATCATGACTCATAAACAGGAGAACCCATAATAATAATAATGCTCACTTGATGGTGGTTACACTTTAACGAACGAAACGCGAGAAACGAGAGTTATTCATAAAGTACGCTCTAATATCTTCCCTAGGGGCATTTTTATAAATCTAAGCTCCTTCTTTGGCAAACGTATTTCTGCTAAGACGGCTGGGGAGGTTGTTTCGGCGAGACCCCTACTGCAAACTTCCCCGAAGATAACCGATCCTATCCGAACATTGACGAGTGCGCCAGCGCACAAGACCCAAGGTCGGTAACATTATCGTTTCTGTCGTTTCGCTCGTTAAAGTGTAACCACCCTCGAGTGAGCATTATTATTATTATAATGTATCCTCCTGTTTATGAAGCGACATCAACGGACATTAGAGATGATGATGAAGACGATGAAGTGGACAAGGTGAACGTATCTCAAATTCAAGATGATGGTGATGATTCACAGAAGAAGAAGAACGATGAGGTAGGTGAGAAGGACGCATCTCAAAGCCATGAAGATGATAGCGACGAATCACTGTCGAACAAGATGGAGGCCGATAAAAAATGTGACTAAATAGATGATGTATCGTTTTTTAAAATATATTCTCAAACGTTAAGTTTTCCTTCAATTTTGTATTTATTAGTAATCTTGTTTTCTTTCCTAAGTGACGTTAGAATCTGCACTAACAATGCTACAGTTAATGCGAAAGGACGGTTAGATAAGAAATTACAATAAGCGTAATTAGGTTTTTGCAATTTGAATCTAACTTCAAGTTTATTTATGTGTTATTGTTTAGGTATTTAGGTAGTTGAACATTTTCAATAACGACTTAGGACGAGTAATGTTTATAAATCTAGAGCCATCTGTGTGAGAAGTTGTTTCCGTTAATACAGTGCCTGCATGTAAGATAATACAGTGGTATGGCCCTCAGCTTGGTTATATTTGTTTGTTATTGTTATTGTATAGGCATTTTTTACTAGTTTAAATGTAAAACATATTTTTATCATTGCATGCAAAACGTGACAATAGTGTTACACGCTAATCTGATGTCGTAAACTGTTTTCTTTTGCACGCTGTAAGTTAAACCAGACTGTTATTTATTTTTAATTGAAATCTGGTTGTGCATGGTGCAAGTTAAAGCAATTTGGTATTTTTGAATTGTGGTTGGTTTTATCAAACTCTAAGTTAGCCCATTGAACTGTAAAGCTGTAAGTTATGCTTTGATTGATTGATTGAGATTGATTTGGTTGATTCATTCATTGAGCGCATTGTCCTACAAGTTAGAATACCATTTATCGTTAAGGGTACCACGACAAGGGGCGCAGACACTATCACAAGTCCCTATACTTACCTTGTGAGATAGAATTTGGGCCTTGTTTGAGCATTAGATAACGTATTACCGGCTCGAAGTCGGATAAAGATAAAATCAAGAAGATGAATACGGTAGAGCTGCTGAGAACGAGGAAGAAGGTTTGAACGTCGTGTGTAGTATTTCCAGGGTTGTGCTGAAAGCAGCTAATTTAAAAATAGTATCACATCTATGCAATAATAGTGGCCGATAAAGGCTGTATGTTATCATTTGCGTGTGTTCAAAGTGTAACCATCATCGAATGAGTACATGTGAGTAATTGAACATGTAGATAAATCAGGCATAATATTTCTCGAATGTATAAGTGCTGACCGCTTAGAAAGAGGATTTTCCTATATAACAAGCGCTATTGCATCAAGGTAGAAGTTATTATTATTATTTCACCTAGTATTTAATTTTAGACCTTAAGATATTTTGCAGCAGCAAAATTTAGAAATACTTAAAACACATTAATTTAACATGATGTCAATCTCTGATTGCTACTTTACGATTCATATTAATTAAATTGTATAACTGTTTAATAATAATTGCATTATATAAAAACAACTTTATAATATAGGTGAAACTTTACAGTCTCAAGGTGAAAATCATTTAAAAATAATTTTGTATACACACAGGACCGTTGAAGGCTGACTTCCAGGTGAAACCATTTTTTCAGATTCAATTTGCAAATTCGTATATAGGCAAGGCCACAAACTACAAATGGAAATGTAATAATTTTAATAACATTTTTTTAGGACAATTATGCAATCTCTTATAAACTCACCACGAAAAATAAAATCATGCTGTAAAACAAATACAGTTATCCTTGTCAGAATGGCATTTAAACTTCATGTTAGATAGATAGAAATAGACATAAACACTTTGTTAACTTTAAAGAATACCAAGGTCACCTGCTTTTATAATATGTCAATAATACGATTTAATCATTTTCATTAATTCATATTTAATTTTTAGATTTAGCTTACGCTCTGTAATAATTTTAATTACATTGTTTGAACTAATTATACAAACTCTTTTATAATAATAAACTTATTACGAAAAATAAGATCACACTGTAAAGCAAAAACAGTTATCCTTGTTAGAATGACATAAACTTCATGTTGGATAGATAAATGTAGACATAAACGAATGTTAACTTAAAAAATATATCAAGGCCATCTGCTTCTATAAGATATCTATAACACCGTTTAATCATTTTCATTCGTATTTAATTTTAGTCTTACCTTACGCTACCTACACCTGTCTTACGAGACTGGGGCCCCTTATTATAATACTATTCCCGGCCAGGGCAGCTACGACAAGAGGGTGCAGACCCTAACACAAATTCTTATAGCTGTATTGCAAGTTACCATTAGGGACCCTTGGAGTTTCCCAAGGTCAAAAAGTGAAAGGTGTGTTGCCCCTCTACTACTGACGTATCTGTCAAAAAAATCAGAAAGGCCGAAATAATCTTCGTTGTGGAGCTTATATTCGATGCTCAAGACCATGCTACGCATCACAGGAAATACCGACATAAGCAAATATTTTAAATTAACAAAGTTTATGAAGAAAAAATTCGTAGGGTATAAAGCAAAGAAGTCGAGAGTAAGTACTTAATAAAGAGGATATCGACAAGTTCTTAATAGAAGCTTCAGACGAACAATATCTAATGACTTTGTTGATTATGGGTTATATTGGAGAATGCCGACGAGAAGAAATCACTAATACATGAATGTCCTTATAGTGTGTTATTTTCCAATAATGCATCTATTTTTAAACATGTTAGAAGCGATACAATGCCCTAGGGCATTAAAACATTGCTATGGAAGCATAGTTACGAAACTAAGGTGACGGCAAACTCGATTATATTTTTTGCTAAAATAAAAGTTAAACCCACTTTGTTTTCTTTTTTTTTATGATTGTGGACCTGAACAGGCTAAATTTAGCCTATAGTGCTAAAGCACTCAGGAACACTTAGGAGGATGGATAGAGGGATAATGAATTGCCAATGGATGCCTATGAACAGCTACCTTAAATTTTCTCATATAAGTAAGAGGAAAACAGGAACTAGGGAGATCATTCCAGAGTTTAGAAGCTCTGTCGAAAAATGTGGATTGCGCCCGTTTGGTACGACAAGTGGAGATTTGTATTGCATACTGATGATGTGAATGAGCGAACCGAGTGTTTCTCGCAAAGATAGCCCGAGATGGTATCAAAGAATATAATTCAGCAGCACAATAGCCGTTGTAATAACGATAATACAAAGAAAGAACTGAAACCATCCTTCTATGCTCACTGTATGTGAGAAGTTAAGGGCGGGTCATTTATAAGCCTAATCACCCTCTTTTGAATACGATCAACGATATCGAGAGCGTATTGGGGAGCACTAACCCAGAGGTGAGAATTATATTCCAGATGACGCTGAATTTGGGCCTTATACAGCAGAAGGAGTTGTCGAGAGGTAAAGTACTGCTTAGATCTGTACAAAAAGTCTATTTTACGAGCAGCTGTTTTGGTAGCTGACAGAAGATGGTCAACCCATGAGAGATTTGAAGATACAGTCATAACCAATGGAGTAATAGAGTCTGAAAACTTAAGAACTGAGCCATTCATACTTACAACGGGAAATGATCGACCTTTTTGAAAAATTTTTCAAGTTTGACAAAATTGTTTACAACATCTTTAACACTTTTTACAAATATTACTACTGACGAAGATAACTGTAAGTGTTATCGAAACGTTTAGATTGTATAATTTAAATACACCATTAAAAACCCCAAAAAAGATAAGTATTTTATTATTCATACTAAAAGTTTCGGCTTATTTTAAATGAAATACCTTGTATTTTATACGCTTATCGTTTAGCTTACTTAATTACCTTTCAACTTCTATGTTTTCCTATACCTAAACCTTCGAATTTTCAATTAATTTAATCATTTTTTGAATATGTCTATTCCTGTATCATTTGTATCCTCCCAATAATTTTTGGCCATTGTAACACATTTTCAAATTAAAATCATAGTAACTTTAATTTAAAAGTATATGAAGTTATTACTGCACTATCTAGATTAAATTAAAAGTGGCAATAGATTTTGTATACACTTATCTTTACTCTCGATAACCGTAACAAAAAATTGACACCTTTCAAAGCTCTGACGATGCTTGGCTCGTCCAAGCGAAACCGATCAGCTTCAATTTTAAAAAATAAAGTGAAGCTTTAAGAAATCTATTGTGATTTTTAGTTTAATCTAAAAAATTACAATAAATGTTCGATAGGATGTCTATCTTCTTGAATACACAGTGGTATTCTTTTTTCCAACGAACATCTTACGTTTTGCATTTATCAGGGGTGACCATGTAAAGAACCAGCGTCCTTTACGTATGCTTTTTAGCATAAATTATTTGCGGACCATCCTATATCTAAAATTTCAAAAGTTTACGCGATATTGCACAACGAATAATTTATTAATCACCGCTGACGTGTATTTCTAAAAACCCGTAAGTTTTTGCACGTCAGAACGATTACAACCAATCGCAGAACGGCATCCCCCGCACGGTAGCCGCGAAGCCGCCCACAAATGCACCTTTATAAACCCGCGACACGCGTGAAAAGGATGATGAATCGAAGTAGATTCAAGTCAAGCCGATACCGAGAAGTCGCCGCACCGTTTGCTTCGTGTAAGCACCGACCTGATAATTACCGCCGATGAATCGAAGTAGATTTAAGTCAAGCCGATACCGAGAAGCCGCTGCACCGTTTGCTTCGTGTAAGCACCGACCTGTTATTCACCGTCGAAGAGTCCATCGCGATCGTGTGATAACGCGCACCAACTCGCACCGGGCAACCTAAAGTTTAACCCTGTACTGCCATTGATAGACACGTAAGTTGTAAAGTTATAGAAGCTGACAATTTACAATCAAACACTACAGAACGTAAATAACGCCGGGCTGAGTCTCCAGGAGTTATACCAAGCACAATAACACCTAGAGTGCCACGCAGGGTAGATCCCGACGTCACTCGCAAATACAAAGTACACTAACACCTAGAGTGCCACGCAGGGTAGATCCCGACGTCACTCGCAAATACAAAGTACACTAACACCTAGAGTGCCACGCAGGGTAGATCCCGACGTCACTCGCAAATACTTGAGGGTGAAGGGTTGTTACAGGGCTGTAAAGACCTGCGACCTTTCTCTTAGTCTATCCAGTTAAAACAGGCCGTCGCCTACGTCTTCTGAGTATTACTGAAATCCCGCTCGATACTCATACATACAGACCAACACAATAACCATACACGCTGTCTTTAATCGCAGTAAGAGTACACCCGAAACCTGTTGTATAAATTTGTAGTCAATATAACCATAGCAAACACCTAGTGTGATATCGTTTGTAAATAAGTTAGATAGTACGTAAATCATCCAATATTTACCTTAAAAGTCGTTTTAGAGTAGTTTTAATATCAAGTATTTTGTTCCCTTGATTGACTGTAGATAATTAGACTTAGTATAGAAATCCGTAATTAATTCCGTTAAATAAATAATCTAATTGCCTAATCAAACCGGATAGAATTAAAGAAAGACAGTCCCGAGATCTCGCATTTGCATACGCGCATTTCGCGTGTATTATTTCCTGGGAGTACGACATACTCGCTTCAGCGCTCCAGAGTTACTGAAGGATAAGCACGATATTGATTTTCTCAGTCCCCGAAACGATTCGAGTTCATTGCGCTGGCGCCTCCGACCAAAAACGGTATCGAGACTACCACGCCCGCTTCTGTAAATACAGGACCGTAACATAAATTTTACGTATTAGGTAAGGAGTAGATTAAATAATATCTCTGTTCACAGAAGCGACTACACACACAGTAACTAGCCACCCACAAGGAGAACGAGAGTGAGGAGCCGCCAGGACCAAGAAGCCCCAATACATTCTGAGTTGATGTTAATTCAAGTTTTTATTATATTGTTAACTTTATTTAATATACGTTATAAACCGCTTTAAGAGATTTATTTAAGGTGACAGTGTTAAGCCTACCCAGTACTTAATACGAACCACACCCCGTTTATAAAATAAATTATAAACACGATTGAGCAAAGCCGAGGCAAAATAAAACCGCGTTGGGTTACCAAACCAGAAGGCGCGTAAATAATAATCATTTAATTAAAAACGTAATAGGGGGGCATTACAACCATTTCAAAAGCATTTCTGATTATTCTTTTGATATCATCTGCAGTGGTGGGAGGTGTGCTGTAAACTGAATTTTTGATATAGCCACAAAAGAAGAAATCCATGGATGTTAGTTTAGGAGATCTAGGTGGCCAGTAAATTGGCCCACCTCTCCCAACCCATTTATCAGGAAACTTCCTATTTAAATATTCCCTAACAGCACATGAGAAATGTGCATCTAACCGCAACTACATATTTTGTATTAATATATTTAAAGGAATACCTCCTAAAAGTTCCCAAAAGTCACTCTTTAAAAATCTAAGTACTGTTTGACCATTCAAATTGTCATCGAAAAAATACGGGTCAATAACATGATTGCCAACAATTTCACCATACACATTAACATTCCATTAATTTTGACGATCAACAGTATTAAATAAATATTTATTTTGGGTGTCGTAATAATAGAAATTGTGCCGATTCACTAATCCATTATTATGGAATGTTGACTTGTCGGTGAATTTTCAAAAATTGTCACTAACATGATCAAAGCTACATAAGTAATAATCAATACGTTTTTGAAGGTCTATGCCGTATAACCTTTGATGTGTTTGTATGTGAAAAGGGTGGTATTTATGTTTCTTTAAAATCGTCTACACACTAGGTTGACTAATTCCTGTTTCTCTTGGAATAACTCTTGTACTGCTATTTTGGTTGTCAAACACGGAACTTAATACATTTTATTGTGATTACGTACAAATATTTTGAAGTTTTACAGAAAATGTCGGATCAAAGATTATAATTTACTGGTTCACCTAGGTTTTATGCGACATAAAGTAAGAAAGTTTTTTGTTTGTTTTGAACTCAGCTATGAAATACTCGCATATAGGTATTTAAATCCCGACATTGATGATTATGAACAATCTGGCGCCCATTTAATTATTCTATTCTATTTAATTTATGACTTTCCCCTATTGTATGTTATGTATTACGAGCTATTCTAATCACAAAGATAATATCACTCCACGCTCTTTATTACACTGAGCTACCGGCTCCTTTCTTATCTGTTACTTCCAATCCCACTGCCATTTTCGCCTGTTTCGCCAAGATCGGCCATGATGTCTGTGTATATCGATGTGTGGAGGTGTGCTAATATCCACAACCCCAGAACGAAAAGACCTACGTACTTAAAATTTTGTATTTAAACTTGTTTTCATTTTTCCTGAAGCTGACTAGATTCTGGAAGAAAATAAGCGACGTAGAGGAGGGTTTATTATGAGCTGTATATTTCAAAGATGTAAAGATATATTTAGACCTTAATTATATAGATTAATTATGTTCTATACATTTTTTTGATACGAGGTATAATTTAGCGGCAAAAAGATTCGTAAAAGTAGAATTTAACTGTTCAAATTTTTCAGTATCTGAATAACGAATAATTATATAAAAAAATATGTAGACATATTTTTTAAAGAAAATTTAATTTTACATAACTTTTCTTTAAGAAGTTCCTTGATATAAAGGGAAATTAGTGCAAAAATTAAATAAATATGATTGAAAATGCTTAAACTGTAGTAACATTTTTTTAAAGTTAGTATCTACCTGTCTAGTAACCTCTATATGACATGAATTTTTAAACGTCTGTTTGAGGTGGATTACGGTTTTTGTTTTTACAATATTGCCTATTTTCGTAATTAACTTATTATAAAAGAAGTTGCATAATTATCCTACAACTGCTATTAGAATTATTTTATTTGTATTAATTTCCAGTTTGTAGGTTGGAAGGCATTGTGTTGTTCCACACAATAAACTTTGACCCTGACACATCCCTTCTCTCTCACACTTATTATAACTCCCGATCTATCTTTCTATCTCTTACATATGTGATCCAGAAGGAAGGTAGCTATACTATCGAATTATATTGTGCCGATTTTTACCGTATGTGAGTATAACTTAGTGCTCATGTAATTTCGACTATATGTACATATATACATATATATATATATATATATATATATATATATATATATATATATATATATATATATATATATATATATATATACACACAATAAACTTTAACCCTGACACATCCCTTCTCTCTCACACTTATTATAACTCCCGATCTATCTTGCTCTCTCTTACATATGTGATCCAGAAGGAAGGTAGCTATACTGTCGAATTATATTGTGCCAATTTTTACCGTATGTGAGTATAAACTTAGTGCTCATGTAATTTCGACTATATATATATAAATATATATAATATATATATATATATATATATATATATATATATATATATATATATATATTAGGGTTAGTTAAAAGTATGGAGACGGCGATTTATTGTCGTTAATATTCATTTTAGGAAATTATGTTCAATACAAAAGTTTGTTATGAAATTATTATCTACATTTGAGAATACTTGAATTATTTTTTTCTTCAATTGTTTTTAAGTTACGACGTCATCGATATTTTTTGAAATGACAACCTATATTTCTGATTATTGATTTCGATAGTACATTCTATTCTCTTTTCAACGGTATACAATTTTCAATATGTTACATTTGAAAAAAAATGAGAAAAAGTGCCTTAATGTTCAAATATTAAAGATCCATTAAATTAGCAGAATTAAGTAACACGGTAACTAGACTCATTTATTTGCAATAAACCTGTCAGTCACAATCTTATCATTAAAAACAAATTAATAACTAACTTAATTAAAGTAAGTGTTCAAATTGTTCTCCATTTCTAATTTGGCAATGACTCAATCGATTTACAAAACCCTGAATAGAATTTTGTAATAATTCTCGGGGAATTTCTTCTATCGTTCTAGTAATTCGGATTTTTAAATCTTCGACATCGTTGGGCTTATCTTTGTAAACCCTGTTTTTTACGTATCCCCAAAGAAAAAATCTAAAGGGCTTAAATCAGGCGAACGAGCTGGCCATTCAATACTTCCTCGTCTCCCAGTCCATCTGTTTGGAAAGACGTTATCCAAATATTGACGAACATTTACACCATAATGTGGTGGGGCGCCATCTTGCTGAAACCAGATACTGTTATTGGGAAGGTGTACATTGTTTTCATCTGGATACAGCATAGCACAAGCAGGTATAATTTTATTTTGCAATAACTGCAAATACAGAGCCGAAGTTAAATTGCCATTGATGAAAAAGGGACCGATAATATGACCCCCCTAGAATGCCAACCCAAACATTAACCTTTTAGGGGTACTGCGTATGGTGCTCCCTAAACCAAAAAGGACTTTCCGATGACCAATATCTGCAATTATGTCTGTTTATTTCAGCGGTAAGACAAAAGGTAGCTTCGTCAGAGAAAAGAATATTGTTGACGAAATTTGCATTATTATTGCAAATATTTGACATTTCTTCACAAAATTGTAGTCTCCTATCAAAATCATCTTCCGTCAACTCGTGTAGAAGTTGTACCTTATAAAGTTTATACTTTTCACTTTTTAAAATTGAAACGACCGATGACTGTGAAATATTGTGATTGGCCGCTAATTGATTGGTTGATAAATGGGAATCTTCAGATACGGCCAATAGAACATTCAGTTTTTTATCATCGCTTTTCGCTGTTCTAGGTCTACCACTCCTTGGCAAATCTTTAACACTACCGGTTTGTTCAAAGCGTTTTAAGGCTTTACCAACAACGGATTGAGAAATTGGATTTCTGTTTGGATGCGTGTCATTAAGTAAATTACAAGCGTCTTGTAAACTTCTGCGCCTATTTCCATAACCCAGCATCATAAGTATTTCAATTCCTTCACGTTCACTTTAACTCGCCATTGCTAATATTAACAGCAACAAATTGCACAATTGAAATATGTCAACTATTTGACATAAACAATAACCACTGATAAAGTTACCTCGCTCGAGTTTGTTTATCACCTCGCTTTTGTCTATCTAGATTAATTCTGCTAATTTAATAGATGTTTAATATTTGAACATTAAGGCACTTTTTCTCAATTTTTTTCAAATGTAACATATTGAAAATTGTATACCGTTGAAAAGAGAATAGAATGTACTATCGAAATCAATAATCAGAAATATAGGTTGTCATTTCAAAAAAATATCGATGACGTCGTAACTAAAAAACAATTGAAGAAAAAAATAATTCAAGTATTCTCAAATGTAGATAATAATTTCATAACAAACTTTTGTATTAGACATAATTTCCTAAAATGAATATTAACGACAATAAATCGCCGTCTCCATACTTTTAACTAACCCTATATATATATATATATATATATATATATATATATATATATATATACATATCGACGTGTTTTTCTGATTTTTGTGTGTTGATCCACATTCCATTTCTAGCCTCCGAAACTCTCCATCTGTCCATGACGTTTCGGCAAAGTCACGTATGCCTTGCCTGCTTTTGCCGTTATTCGTATTAAACTGTCTTCTGTAGGTATTTGTTGTTTTATGTATACTGGTTGTTTTCTCTTTTTTCACTTCGGTGATGATTTCACTTTTTCTTGTTCTGTTTAATTAATGATGGTTGCATTTTGTTCCAATACCGTTTTCCATACTGTTGGTTGTCTCATAGTGTTAGCTCTTTTGTTCATACTGTTTGGATCCTTTTTTTCTATAGTCTCTCTGATTATTTTGGATGTGTTACTCGATATTAGCCAAAGACTTAGTTTTGTCGAAGTAGATTTTGTGTCCAGTATTTCTTACATGTGCAAACGACGATGTAGATTAGTTTTCCTTTACTACCTTTGTATGATCTTCCTTCCTTCCACTTAATTTACTGTTTTTTGCCCGATGTAGGTCATATCGCAATCACTACATGGTATCTAGTATGCTCCGTGATCTTCTAAGTTGATGTGGTCTCTTAGTTTTCGTAATACGTGGGCCACCTTTTTTAATTTATCTATTGAAACTAACAAACTCCTTAGTGACACCAATATGGGTTTAGGCAAAGTCGTTCAACAGGCGATCTTCTTTCATGTGTGACCCAAGTTTGGAACAATACAGTAGAGCAGTCCGGTGAAACAGTTGTAGTCGCTTTAGATATCTCAAAGGCATTTGACCAAGTTTGGCATAAGTGTTTACTTGCCAAACTCACCTCGTTTGGGTTAAATAATACGCTCATCAACTGGGTTTCTAATTTCCTTGATAAAAGACGAATACGTGTCGTAGTTGATGGCTTTTTTCAAAAGAAGTTAGCATTAACGCGGGCGTACCACAGGGATCCGTTATAGCGCCTACACTTTTTCTGCTGTACATAAACGACCTTATTTCTTCAACAACTAACCCCATCCATTGCTTTGCTGACGATAGCACTCTTCACTGTATTCATCTCAGTCTACTCATAGTGATAATCCACCTTCTATGTCAAATCAAGAAATTAAAGCTGAAATGGCAAATTCAATCAACAAAGACATTCAACGTATTCTCGAATGGGGAAGCAATAATCTAGTTAAATTTAATGATAACAAAACTCAGTGTTGCCTTATGTACGCCAAAAAAGATCGATCATTTCCCGTTGTAAGTATGAATGGCTCAGTTTTTAAGTTTTCAGACTCTATTACTCCATTGGTTATGACTGTATCTTCAAATCTCTCATGGGTTGACCATCTTCTGTCAGCTACCAAAACAGCTGCTCGTAAAATAGGCTTTTTGTACAGATCTAAGCAGTACTTTACCTCTCGACAACTCCTTCTGCTGTATAAGGCCCAAATTCGGCCTTATCTGGAATATAATTCTCACCTTTTGGTTAGTGCTCCCCAATACGCTCTCGATATCGCTGATCGTATTCAAAGAGAGCGATTAGGCTTATAAATGACCCGTCCTTAACTTCTCACATACAGTCCCGTGAGCATAGAAGGATGATTTCAGTTCTGTCTTTGTATTATCGTTATTACAACGGCTATTGTGCTGCTGAATTATATTCTTTGATACTATCTCGGGCTATCTTTGCGAGAAACACTCGGTTCGTTCATTCACATCATCAGTATGCAGTACAAATCTCCACTTGTCGTACCAAACGGGCGCAATCCACATTTTTCTACACGGGTTCTAAACTCTGGAATGATCTCCCTAGTTCCTGCTTTCCTCCCACTTATGATATGAGAAAATTTAAGGTAGCTGTTCATAGGCATCTATTGGCAATTCATTATCCCTCTATCCATCCTCCTAAGTGTTCCTGAGTGCTTTAGCACGATAGGCCTTATTTAGCCTGTTCAGGTCCACAATCATAAAAAAAAAATCTGACACAGTTTTTGAACTGTGAATTAGTGTTTTAATTACTGATTTCATTTGTGCTCGATGCAGGTTGGTTCAACATTTACATATCTGTCCATGTGTGTTAGTTTTCGGTACACAGTGCAGTTTATCTCTCCATTATCTTTTTTCTTTATTAACCCGTCCCTGAATGGTAGTTGTCCGTTCCTTTCTATCTCCACGCTACATTTAATTTTGGTATTTGATTCGTTGAGATGTGCTAGGAAGATTTTAACTTATAACATATAACAAAAGTGTTGTCTACAGACATTGTTTAGGATTATCCTTTGGTGATCGTAAAGTAGGAACAAACTGAAAATTGGTTTCATTATAATAAATTAGGCTCAGCCTGTATTATAAGTGTTTTGTAACTGTAGTCTCATATTAGATAAGTTGATAGGCGAATTTTCACAGCTTTTGTTTGTGTAGCGCCATGTTTATGAAGCGGACTTTGCCTGCGTAATTCGTAGTCTGAGTAAGACTTTTTCTGCGCGGAAGTCGAATTCATTTTACTCCGATTTTTTCCAAAGCACTTGACTGCTCTCGGAATCGTACAACGAATCTTTTACTTCCCTCTGAGCCTGAACAATCAGTATACTATATATATATATATATATATATATATATATATATATATATATATATATATATATATATATATATATATATATATCGGTGTTATTTAAGTACGCAGTCCAACTTCAAGGGGTAATTATTTTAAGTCGAAAATTTTATTAACGCACTAAATCCGGTAATACTTTGTTTTCAAGATACAAAATCGTTTCGTAAAAATCTTAATAATACTTCAACCAATTTTATTGAACCTAGGCAGTGTTATTTATGGTAGAAGGGGGCTACTTTAGCCACAACTATATTCAAATTAACTCTAATGACGTACCGCAGAGCACCTTAACAAATTTTCTTTTGCAAATAAATGTGCGCTACTGACTTTATAAAACTGTTTCGCATTAAGCAACTAAAAATACAGCTTTTTCACTTGTGTTAACTGTTCTCGATCAAACAAAGATAAAATGCATGGCGTTATTTGCTACTGAAATATTTCGAAAGTTACAAAAATGTAAGAACGCCGTGGAAAGAAAAACAATCAAACAAATTGTGACTGTGACAATACCCTAACTTTAAACAGTGCGTACGTAATTATTTTATCTCAATTATTTGAAGTGTTTTTAAGAGTTTTAAGTTATTAAATTCGTTACTGATATTGGAAAACGGTTCACTTTACAAACGCTGAAATGGAAGATATGTTTTTTGTTTATGGAATGGCCTAAGGAAATTCCAGAGCAGCTAGATGGATTGCCTTGTACCAAGTAAAGAAACATTTGTAAAAATATAAGAAAGGCTGTGCGAATCATGCATCTTTCAAGATATACGCCGGGAATATTTGAATGTATTCGGCAATCGATCTTGAAGCAGCTAATGCTTGCATTGAAGTCGAAAGAGGACATTTTCAGCAACTCTTGTAAGTTTTGTGTTACTTATTGTTAAATGTTTCTTTACTCAAAAAATGCGTATCATTTCTTTGAGTGCAGTTTAATAGAGGCTTTTGCTTATCTAATTTTTCTTTAATTTCCGCCGTTACTCCTGTGCATTTTTTAAATAACAATTTCTAAGACTAGAAGAGTATTGATGTGGAAAAAATAACTGGTACACGCCCAGTTCTGATAGTTTGGTTGTTTTAATGTTTCAAAAACATGCATAAGTAAGTGATTTTTTTTTCTCAAAAATTAAGCAAGATACGCAAAAAATTAAAAAGGTTGCACTATTGGTTGCTTAATGCGAAAACAATATGAAAGTTTTAAAAAAATCAGTGGAGTACATTTTTTTTGTAAAAAATATTGGACTGAATAATTTTAATCTGGTTACGCTGTAGGGACAGTGGGTATTTGGGTTGGAAACCTCAGGTTATCTACGTTAAGCAACGTTTAGGCAAAAAACGCAGAGACGTCAAATTTTAAATTCAGTTCTGCTTTTGTTTTGGTCGTATATCCATTGCTATGATGACGTCATGATGCTGTTATCCAATTTTTTGCTAAATATATCATGTTTAAATACACAACAAAAATAGTAGTTATTTGAACGACAAACAGGTTAAATGAGTTGTTCAAATTGAGATCCTCCCACTTCTTGACAGTAACCCAACCTTTGCTAGTAGTACCATAAAGCTTCATTTGGTACGTTCGGGTTATTACCGTTTGGGAACGGCGCGATTGATTCTTCTGGTACTATTTCCTGCCTTAACATGTCTAAATATTTTGCACCAGTAAGATTTCCGTCTATGAAAAACGAGAAGATGATTTTGTTGCCAATAATTCCCGCCCGTATATTGACTTTTTGAGGAAATTGAGTATGGGCTTCAATCATCTGGTAGGGATTTTTAGGTGCCCAATACCGTCAATTTTGTCTATTAACTGTGTCGTTTACACAACATGTGGCTTCATCTGAAAAAACAATATTCTTAACAAAAGCGGATTTTGGTTACACCGTTCCATCATGTATTCGAAAAATTCTAATCTACGGGCAGAGTCATCTTCGATTCAGTTCTGAACTAAATTGATTTTGTAGGCGTGCTATTTATACTTTTTCATGTAAGTTAAAACTGGCCTGTTACCAATGTCATGATTGGTGGCTAAAGTTCGGGAACTTACATGTGGATTGTCTTGCGCATCGATTACTGTATCTAACTGTACATCTTATGATACTCTTTTTTGACCAAAAAACGATCTCATTTCTCAGTTGCTCAAACTTTTTCAGTATCTTGGAAATGCCTGATTTCGTAACTGGCTCTATATGTAGATATTTGTTATTGAATATATTGGATACCTTGGAAAATGTTCGAATCATGCCATCACACCCTCTTAAAATTAATATTTCAGATTTTTGTTTTTCACTTAATTTCCGCACCATATTGTATACTTCACATTGGTTTAAAAAATATCAAATTAAATTAAGGTTTTGGTTGAAAATTATGTCAAATAGTAAGGAAACATTAATGAAGTGTCAACTTTGCAATACTATCTAGATTATAATGTGAAAATAAATTAAATTGTGTAAATGTTAGTTCCTTCAGATTATAATCAATATGTCCATGCCAAGTTGGCAGTTCATCACTCTTTACTTATTGCTCGATATGCAACTTAATAATTATTATTGTAAATCTGATTTAATTCTAATATTATATTGAAAAACTGTTATGGCACTACTAGTAAAGGTGGGGTTAGTGTCCAGAAGTGAGAGGATCTCAACTTGAGCAACTCATATAAACAGTTTTTCGTTCAAATAACTAATACTTCTGTTTCTGTTATTTCAAATTAAACGTCCTTTCCTGAAACTGTCCAAATTATTTTTGGAACGACCTGTATCTTAAGCTGGATGACATCATCACGACGTCATCATAGCGAGGGTTATTCAAGGTAAACGCAAAACTGAATTTAAAATTTGACGTGTCTCTGGGTTTTTGCCTAAGCGTTGCTTAATGCAGATAATTTGAGGTTTCTAAGCCAAATATCTACACTGTGATATATATATATATATATATATATATATATATATATATATATATATATGTCTAGGATGTTTCTAAATATCATGTACATCGGAAGAGGATAATTCTTTGACTTATTTCATAACTAAAAGTTTATATAAATATAGATCCGTAAACGATTCGCTACTGAACTACAGGGTGTTGAAGATTAAATATTTTTCAGTTTTTTCTTTAAAGTTCTTGCAGTTTTCAAGATATTTAGCTCAAATTTGGGACATAGGTTACGCTGTTGGGCTTATATTATTGATCATGCCAAATGGTTGTAAGAATCTACAGGGGGTTATTTTTTTAAGGGGTCGTGCCCTTTTCCTTTCACTGAACTTTTTTGCGGTGCGCCACTGGTACCTTCTAAAATACAAAACAACTTTTCTGTTTTATTTAGAAATTTTTAGTCTGTTGTAGTTTTTTCGTATCTGCCACCGTTACCGAAAGAAAAAATAAAAACGGTTTTCTATAGACATGATTTATTACAATAGGAAAACCCTAAATAATATCAATAACAAAACAACGTTACAAAAGATGTTGAAAGTGACCTCCTTCAATCCTTTCATATGCCCCGCTCTTCTCATTGATTCCCGTACTCTTTGGATAACCCCCGGAGTATTTCTTACGGTTTAAAATGCATCTACTATTCGACTTCGTAAGTCATCTACAGCATTCACTGGTCTTTTATACACTAGAGATTTGAGATGTCCCCATAGGAACAAATCTAAGCTATTTAATTCAGGGGTCCATGGCTGAGGTGCACCCCGTCCTATCTACTTGTTCTTATACACTTCATTTAAATACTCCCTAGCTTAAATAGAAAAATGTGGTGAGGCCCCATCGTGCATATACCAGATTTCATTTCTCAGCAAATGAGACAAGTCTTCGAGTAATAAAGGCAATTCGTGTTGCAAAAAATTCCTGTATGTGTCACCCGTAAGTCGACCAGGTAAAAAGAAAGGACCAATTAAATGATCCTCAATTAAACCACCCCGTATATTTAATGAGAACTGCTCTTGAAAATGCGTTTCTACAATTTCATGTGGGTTTTTTTCCACCCATATGTGGTTTTTATGAAAACGTGTAATTGAATTTCGTGAAAAACTAGCTTCGTCGGTAAACAAAATTTTACAATAAAATTTGGGGTCTACTGCTAGCCCATTAAGGTACCACTGACAGAAATCCATCCTTAAAGGGAAATCTCAGACAAGGAGCGCCTACATCCATAAGAGTATAGCAGATAATCACGCAGGATACGCCAAACAACTTCATGACTAATATGTAAATATTCAGTGATTTTTCTGGTGTTAGTGTGTGCGTGTTCTTCTATTCCATTTAGAACAGCTTTTTAGATATGTCGTGTTCTACAGTACGTGGTGTGCCAGAATCATGGGCACTCTTCTTAAATGTTACTGTTTCTGCAAGACGCCTATGAATATTTGAGAATATTCGATGATCAGACATCCTTCTGTTGGATAGTGCTCCACGTAAAACTGTAATGTTTTTCTTGCATTTTCATTTGCAAGGCAATAGAAGAAGTGCATCTCAGCTAGTTCGTAAAATTTGCCATTGTTGCGAGATTACAACGAGTATTTGAAACACTTTTACACCTTACAATTTATAACTTAAACCATTAATTTGTAAATGTGCACACAAGTTATGGTTTTAAATGCGAACTATCACAATTAATAAAAACAAAAGATTATCTTAATAAAGCTCAAGCCTACTACACCATTTTAAATATTTTAATTTCATCTAGCGAATTATAGAACATCTTTTTTTTCCATAACGGTCGCAGATACGATACGAAGAGACAAAAAAGGTTCTAAATAAACAATAGCTCACCGAAAAAAAGTTCAGTGAGAGGAAATAACCCCCTGCAGACTTTTAAAACCATTTGGCATGCCCAATGATATAAGCCCCACAACTTTATTCCAAATTTGACAACTGCAAGAACAATAAAGAAAAAACTAAAAAAAATTAAAACTTCAACACCCTGTAGTTGAGTAACAAAGAGTTTATGAACCTATGTTTATATAAACTTGTCATGAAATAAGTCAAACAATTACCCCCTTCCGTATGTACGTCATATTTAGGAACACCCGTATATATATATATATATATATATATATATATATATATATATATATATATATATATATATATATATATATATATATCAAGAAGTCAATTTGTACCAAAAACTTGGGAGATGCTAGATGTAATCATTTTAAGATTTTCATATAAACGTAAGTCCAATAATGCTTCGTTTCCGAGATACAAGGTGTCAAAGTTACAAAAGAAATTTGATTTTGGAAATATCTCCAAAACGAAAAAAAGTATTTTTCTTGTTCTTGGTATCAAAGGTAGGTATCTAGAGTATTGGTTTTAGCTTATTAATACGTTTTTATTATGTAAAGTTTCGTTGAATGCAAGGGATAGTGCAAACTTTTAATCCCTAATTTCTACACCAATGGAGTAAAACAGGTTTTTTTAATATTTATATACGAAACTTTGATGTTTTTCAGATAAAAGTTTTAAGATATTTGCTTTTTTAGGTTTTTATTGCCAACTGCTCAGGCTGTCATTAATTTTGACACACTGTCTCGAAAATAAAGCATTATTGGACTTACGTTTATATGAAAGTTTTGTCTATCATCTCCAAGTTTTTGGTACGAATTCCTGGGACACCTTATATATATATATATATATATATATATATATATATATATATATATATATATATAAATTGTAAAACGCGCAACCAAATAAGCATGGAATGTAAATACAGATATTTGGACCTTAACTTATGCACCAGAAATTTTGGACGCACGAGGTGCCACCGAGTCAAGTTACTGCGTAAGTGCGGTGCGCAATATCAAGTTAATAAATTGTAAAAAAAGTACAATATCGTTGCTTGTGCGTTAAACTCGTTCAACTACGTCACGATAGTCTAAGTCACCACGCGGCAATAAGTAACGCATTCCGCACTTACATTATGCTAATGTGACAAGTAAAAAGATCATGAAGATCATGAGACTAAGTGTTTGTTAATACGATAACTAACTTAAACAGTTAATTCTCGTCTTTCGTACGTCTCGCGCTCACACATAAGGCACTCTCTTTTCTATACAGGGCTTTTCACGATGAGCGTTAATTAGACGTTTCTGGCAAACCAGACAACGGATCAACCTGAAAATTTGACAGTATGCATAAATTAATATAATCTACACGCCTAAAATATTTTTGATGATGCGGCGTTGCCGCTTCTACTGTAAAGTAGCGACTACTTTGATTTTCAAACGGAACACCCTGTATATAATATCATATTATGACTTCGTATTACTTTGTCAACAACTTCATGTACTATTTCCCTATACCTATCTATTACCGTTTAAGAGATACAAATTAATCTCGATTTTTTTTTACAAAACATGTACTTTTATAAACACTGATAATCTTGAACTCTCTGGTACTAAGACGAACAAATTTGAAATGGAGTGGAGTGATATCATGAGGAACTTCACTTCGAGTCATATGCAGATACTTTGTTCACCTGAAAAAAGGAATGGAAGTCATTTTTTTCAAATGGAACACCCTGTATATTTATACATTTTTGAGCTCTACAACCAATTTTAGATTGACTTTAATCAGATAATGCTATTTCGATTTCGAACCGTTTTCGAGATAAACTGTTTCAAACAGAAACTGAAGTGGTTTCCTTGTATTCATCACTTATTTTTCAAATTTAACAGATTCCGTTCGATGTTCCTTCATCAGTCACAGATAATACAATGAATAAATAATTACTAAAATACTCTTCAACCATCAAATGAAACTTCTCTTCAAACAATAGTTTTATTAACTCTGACACACGAACTGAAAATAATTTCATGAATTAGTAAGTTAATTCAATTATCAGTGTATTTCAGAATATGTTCGAACACATCTCCACCTCTACTTAAACAAACATGTAATCTCTTCAAAAGATTTTCATGTGTAGCGCTTCTGATTAAGTCTGGAGTTAAACTATTGAAAGCAGTTCTAACTCTCGATTTCATATCTTTCATTGTTGTTACTGGGTTGGACTAAACCATATTTTTAATGAAACCCCATACAAAATAATCTATTGGATTGCCATCTGGTGTTCTAGGGGGCCAACGAAAAGGTCCATTATTACCAATCCATCTGTCTTCGAGGATTTTAGTTAAAACTTCGCCTACTGAATGAGAATTATGGGGTGGAGCATCATCCATTTGGTAATATACACGTTCTCTTCCTGGTCTATTATTTAAAATCATTTGAATTCCATTTCTCAGTAAATCTTCATATTTTGTTGCATTCAAATTATCATCATAAAACGCGATATAAAAAGTTGACTCATTCTTTATGGCACAAAATACATTAAATTGCCATCTTTCTTGAAAACCCCTTTGGCGAACGACATGAGGATTTTCTGGCGCCCAATAATGACTGTTGTGTCTGTTGAAAATTTCATTTTTTTGTGAACTTGGCCACATCTGTCCATATGATATTGTCTAGGAAATGTTCTTCCTTTTGAGTCTTGACAAGTAACCATTCAAAGAATTCCACTCTACGAGGCAAATCAGTTTCTTTCAAATGTTGGACACAGTAGAATTTCTAGGGATGCCATTTGTGCTTATTAAGAATGCGATAAATTGTCACGTAGGGTATACCTATCTCCCTTTCAGGCTCGTGTAGAGAAGCATTTCGAAATGCATTAAAAAATCGCAAAACTGTTATGCCATTGTCATCATCATCCACTTCAGGCTTTCTACGAATGATTTTTGGACGAAAGGTTCCATTCAACCTACAGTTTTGTAGTAGTCGATTTATCACATTATTATTCGGCTTCGGAAGTTGTGGATATTTTTTATGAAATACTCGGCATGTTCTACTTGCAATTCTATTGCACTTGCCATGAATAATTAATAAATTCAAGAAATCTTCATTACTGTAACCTAATCTTGACATTTTGCTATTATAATTAGTATCACAATCAGTCAAAACCACCAACGGAAGTTTGTCGCTTCAAAATTGGATCATTTATTTTTCCAAAGCACACTATTAAAAAATATTAATTTGCAATGTTGTACGGTAGAGACACTCAATACCTCAATGCATACAAATTGTCTAAGGTACATATCAATTTTGAATTGACTGATTTAAGACTATTGAAAAACTAAATCGAAAAGAAATAGTATTACGTAGTATAAAATAGATGTTAAATCTCAAAAATAAGTGATGAATACAAGGAAACCACGTCAGTTTCTGTTTGAAACAGTTTATCTCGAAAACGGTTCGAAATCGAAATAGCATTATCTGATTAAAGTAAATCTAAAATTGGATGTAGAGCTCAAAAATGTGTAAACATGCATGGTGGTGACTTCCACTCCTTTTTTCATGTGAACAAAGTATCTGCATTTTTTAAAGACCCTGTATGAGGCAAATAAAAATATGACTCGAAGTGAAAATCCTCATGGTATCGCTCCACTCCATTTCGAATTTGATCGTCTTAGTACCAGAGAGTTCAAGAATATCAGCGTTTATAAAAGTACAAGTTTTGTAAAAAAAATCGAAATTAATTTATATCTCTTAAACGGTAATAGATAGGTATAGGGAAATAGTCCATGAATTTGTTGACACAGTAATAGGAACTCATAATATAATATTATGTACAGGGTGTTCCGTTTGAAAAATCAAAGTAGTCGCTATTTTATAGCAGAATCTAAAATTTTAGGCGTGTAGATTATATTAATTTATGCATACTGTCAAATTTTCAGATTGATCCCTTGTCTGGTTTGCCAGCAACGTCTAATTAACGCTCATTGTGAAAAGCGCTGTATAGGTTCGAATTATTATAAAATTTTTCTTACCACTACGACACTTTCCATTTTTGGTATATACGTCCTACACATACCTTTATTAATTCATGTGATATTCGGATTAGAGAAATGTTGTCAAAATAGAACTGTCACCAGTGTTCAGATGCTATGGATGCAATTATTCCAACATCCATAGCATCAGTTGTATTTGTCCATCACGTATTCAACTGATCCAAAAAATAGTGCCTTTAAGTTTTTATTCAATAGTATGTATTAATACATGCTCAAATGTTCAAATAGACGAGTTGTTGAAAACACCTGTTAATTTGTGCTTGAGTCTTCCTTTTCATTTTTAACGACTTTTCTTGTAACTTTTCGACAAGCTCTTCAATTAAATTGAGTAATCATTTTCTAATGGCATATGTTACAGAGTGCCTTGCACTACTCAAAATAAAAGGTTAAACTACCATTAAATATGTAACGTAAAATATCAAAGGTAGACGAAGTAGTTTAATTCTGCCAATGTTTAAGTTTCTCAATATGAAATGATGACAAATGTCTAGATATCTTTATGGTAACTCATGGAGAACTTTCTGGAGTTTACTTACATCAGGGTAAATTTTCTGGGGTGAAAATTCTAGAATCGAGTTTTCCGTGGGTGCATATTTCAGTGGAAAATTTTTTGTGGGAGAATCCTCCGGAGCGAATTTACCCGGACGAGTCTTGAGGGGTAAATTTGTTTAGCCGGCATTTGTCTCGGATCTGCTGCTGTTGCCTCTGACTTCTGTCAATACAAAAACGACGTTTCCGCTAGTCCAATTTGCTATCTTCAAGTTCTCTTCAACTGATTTGCTCAGCTCCGTGTTATTCGAGTAACAGGGAACCGAGTCACCCAGACAAATAAGGGTATTGCATACTACACTGCAGAAACACACACACGCACGCACGCACGCACGCACGCACGAACGCACGCACGAACGCACGCACGAACGCACGAACGCACGTACGAACGCACGCACGCACGCACGCACACACGCCGCCCGTGCCGCGCCCGGCAATCGAAAAATAAACGTGTGGGCTGGCGTTGTTGGTGACATTATTATCGGGCCTTTCTTCTTTGAAGAAATTTTAACAGGTGAGAGATACCTGAGTTTAGTTTTCTAGAAGAGGAACTTGTTCCAGCTCTGGCTACCCTTTTTCCTGAGATAGAACATCCGGATTTGCCACACCATAACATCTGGTTCCAACAAGATGGTGCTCCCCCCATTTTGCTGTGGTAGTTCGAACTTATTTGCACGACACTTTCCCAAACAGGTGGATTGGAAGGAGCGGTGTTATTGAGTGGCCACCAAGATCACCGATCTAACACCACTAGACTTTTTTATGGGGATACCTTAAAGGGAAGGTATTTAAAAGCCAACCGGCAAATCTAGATGATTTAAAACAACGCATCCGTCAAGAAATACGTCGAATAACGCCCGAAATGGTTCGAAATGTGCAGCATGAATTTGTAGATCGATTAGGCTATTGTCAGTTGACTAACGGAGGACATTTCGAACATTTGCTGAAATAAAATTATTTTTAAGTTTAAGAATCTTTGTTTTCGATATAATAAAACGTTATAAAAATTATTTTATTTTTCGTTTTCTTCATGATCTTTTTTCAATTTTTAAATTTTGAATGCGAATAACTCCAAAACGCTTGGACTTAGGTATAGCACATGCTCCATGACAAATGTTTAGAATTGTAAGGGTAATCCAAAAATGCAATAAAAAAATTGGGTTGCAGTTTGAAAAAATAAATTTTTCTTAGCAAATCTTTTTTGAGACATCCTGTATAAAATTTTTTTTTCGCAAAATATGTTCCGAAAAATATAAAATCGACGGGTCCGAACGATTTTTGAAAAAAATTGTGCTTTACGAGATATTGAATTTATTCCTTACTTTACGACCACCCTGTATACATACAGTGTTCTTCATAAATTTATAAAATGTGTAATAATTTTTTTTCTTAAAATAATTGTTGTGTAATAATCTTCCTATGTTATATATATATATATATATATATATATATATATATATATATATTTGTAATGGTTAAAATTGATAATAAATAATTTAAATACGTTTGAGGGAAAAAGGTTGTTTGGATGTGTCTCTTTAGTGGGGAAAGGTAATTAGATATTAGGTAAAAATAAATTTAAATGTTAATAATATGAATAATGGAAATTTTTTTAACTTTTATGTGCACCGGACTAGCTCAATCTCAATTTGGGGATAGAGTTCAAAGTAATTTAGTTTGAAGTAAAATTTAAATTTTAAAAATGTGTATATGAAATACACTTTATAGAATTATAATGAAAGTATAAAATTTATCCTGAATATAATTTACTCCCAACGCATGCGTTGTAATGAACTTAAGTGCAATCAAAGCTGTCAAAAATGTCAAATAAATAATTTAGAAATATACTGTTGAAATCCAAAATGAAAATTTAGAAAAAGAAAATAATTTAATACCTTTACAGGTGTTTACACAAGTAAATATTTAAAATTCTAAACCAAAACATGTACGTAATAAATATTAATTTGCAGGAAAATTATCAAATGTATGTCCACAATAAATAGGGTTATATAAAATTTGTGACTCACATATACTGTCCTCACTGTAAATTGATGTCTTCGGATAACTCCAACTAAATGCAGGCAATGTCCACTCGATTATAGTTGTTACCATCACCCATATACAGCTAACACGATTCTCAGGTTGTCGAAGACACCAACTTCCAAAACTTATGATGTTTTATTCGAAATCAGCAAAACTCCAATCACTTATTTTACTTTGGTAACTTTTTATTTAATTAAATTTAAAACTTAAGGAATGGTATCGTTTTAAAAGAAATATTTAAATATTATCCGAAATTTTGTTGATAATACACTTTTATTCTTAGATGCCGATTCAAATTTTATTCAAAAGAAATTGTCCGGAGAAATAAAACAACATTAACCAAATAAAAGTGGGTTTTAATTTGGTATAACGGAATCAACTCAAGTTTGATAACACAAAAAGAAAACTTTACAAAATCGTGACACAAATTAACACGTACAAAATATTTTCCGAAAACGACAGGTATCGGAGACCGAACTATTTATTTTAACCGTCGATATAAAAACAAATGCTCTCGGAAGTATTCTTCGTAAAATATAACTTTCTTTACGAAAATTTAAATTAGGTTATGAAACTTACATTTTTACACAATTGCACAACACTGTTTTAACCTTTTAAACTTTGAACAAATTCTAGAGAGAGTTGAATTTCAGAGCACTTCCTTTTATATCTTTCTGGTTGTTACCAAAAATTCATTTTTTTTCCAGCCATTTTGCCTACGTATCTAAGGCTCTCATTGGTGGACATATATTACAAATTGGACTCAAATGGAAATTTGGCCGTAACTTTCTTATACATAAGCGAAATTAAAAATTAATAACAGAAATGAAGACTACCTAAAATTTCGGATAAAAAGACACCTAACAAGCTATGGTTCCTAAAATTAATATACGAAGTCACTTAATCTAACTTAAATAAGCTTATAACTATCTAAACTTACAAGCTACACTTAATCTAATTACATAAATGGAATTTTGAGAAAATTTTACACAAGAACACATACTTTTTGTGTTAGAAATATTGAATTTAAAGAAATTTTAAGCTTTTGCAAATTTATCCTAAATTCACCTCAAATTTCACACAATTTTACGGTCAAAAGCGATGTATCCTTTTACAAACTGTGCTATATTATGAAAGAACTTCTACTAATTGCTTTAAGAGCAAAATTTAAGCCTAATAATGTGAAAAAAGTATAAAATTATGTAAAAAACCTAGAAATTATAACCTAACCAAACTTAAATCTAAAATTGGAGATAGTTCATATTTAAAATTGTTTTCAACACTTGAAATGTTATATTACAGGTTTGTAATTCTTGTCTTTATTATTTTCACTATATATTAGTAATGCATAATGTCATATAGTGTTGCATTAAAAAAGTCTCTTCGTCTAACACTCTTATGAATCATTTCATTATAAAAATGTACACCACTATAAATGTCTTTATGCCAAAATGTTCTATGTGTTGTTCTTATTATTAAACTTATATCAGAATTTTTGTCACTAAGTCGCTACCAGAAATATGTGCGAAAAATGTCTAAACTGTCCAAATTATAACCCTTTTATGAAATTTTTATATTTCCTGCTTTCAAAAACTAATTATACACCATCCCTAACATAATCCTAACTATACAGTTCATGTTTAAACACCTGTAAAGTGTTCACTTGCCAAATTACCCTTGAAAAATTGACTTTTATTGCAATAATTGAAATACTAAAATGACTTTACGAAAATAGTTATATTTAACATTCTTGACAATTTTGTTAGCAATAAAATGCTTTTTATGATAAAACCAAACCAAGTAAATAATATTCAGACTAATTTATACCAAACAAATCTATTTTAATCACATCGTGAACCAGATTTATATAAAACAGTGTTTTGCACATGTATCGAGCTAGAAATCACCCCTTTTTATGACCCAAATGTCATTTAAACTGTCCGATACTTCTTTTACCTCTTTCTGAACATCTCATATATATATATATATATATATATATATATATATATATATATATATATATATATATATATATATATATATTCAACTAAATATGTAGAACAAAGGAAGATTATTACACAACAATCATTTTAAGAAAAAAAATTATTACACATTTTGTAAGTTTCTGAAGAACACTGTTTCAACTAATTCCGAAACGAAATTTGGAAATATACAATGTGCTAAAAAAAATGTATCAGTTGTTATTAACATAAAAATAGAGGTTAACAAATTTTATTCCCGTCATTTAGAAATTTAGAAATTTTCCTAAACACTGTTTCTCAAAAAATAAATTAAAATTTTTACATCTTCACCATATTTTACACCAAAATTAATTGCCTACGTATAGTTATATACATACATTTGTTAATTTAAGCTTTTCATGCATGCGTAGAACCCGCAGGATATAAGTTTAAAAATCAAAGTGGTGAAATAGCTTTTGATATCTTTAAATTATGCCCCTATACTGTACTGTTAAATTTACTTACACAGCGCAATTACGGTCTCAAAGACGCTGATCGTAGATTTAATATGTATAAGTCGTTTCACAAATAGAAACCCTTTCCTAACAAATTGAAACACTTTATAAACAAAATGGAGAATATTAAAGTAATCCGACGTTTTAGTCTGGCATAATGAATGTTCTATCATTTTAGCATAGAAGAAATTTTAGCGTAATTGGGTATAATTTGTACTTATGTACTTATTATCATTCCTCTTTGACACATATCATTTAGTTTCAAAGGAGCAGGAAAATTAGTTTTGTCGACAGTTCGTGTACGTTAACATTATAATTGAAAAGGTTAAAAGTCTATAATGTGTCATCGCTAGACATCGCATTTTTGACGTTGCGGATCTACAACTTTCAAACTAAGCAATGCAGGAATTTAATTCTCAATACTCAAAATCTCTTCGGTATTTCGTTGCTGAGATCTCTATTGATTGATAAAAGGCGCCCGAATGAACGACCGACTGACCCACCGACAGTTAGTGAAACTTTAAGTCCCTTTTTGAAAACCAAAAATGCGCTAAAAAGACAAACAGAACGTCTTATTATATGTTTATAATTCATTTTATATTATTTATTCGTAGGACAATAGCCTTGTGGTAGTTTGTGTACCACTCATCAATAAAACATTCTACATGAGAATTTAATTGTGTTATTGGATTCTGGTGATGGACGTGTTTAGAAGTTTACAATACAAAAAGATTGAGTTGTTATTGCGGTCCCACAGTCTGCCGTTTCAGATTGCACATGGTGTTAGTGAATAAATTTCCATGTAGCTTAAGTTTGAATTTGTCTATTGAGAATTTTAACGCTGGGTAGTTCAATGTGACGTGATTAAGCTGTTATAGAATGGAATTAAGAGGTTTTTTTAATACAGTAGTAGAGTTTGAGTTGTGATGCATCAAGTGAGCACACTGAAATCTTGCAGTCCAGGTTGGCCCAGCAATACCTAAAAGTAACCCGCCGGTTTGCTGAAGATAACTTAAAAAATTTACCTTTTCACTGCATTTGGTTTTACGTTTAGTGTTCAATCGCCCCGGAAATTTTTTGGTATTTGTGTTTGGTTAGTTTTCATAACGTCCATGTTTCCACCGAAGAAGCAAAGTGGTCATATTTAGTGCTTCCCTTTACCGTGGAATAATTTACGCTTTGAACGGATTCGTATGAAAAATGTTTTGGGGGGATTTGCTAATTAAAGATCTCGCACTAAGTTTCGTAAACTGTGTACTCCCAGTTATTTTAAGTATAAACAACCGTTCCTCATGCATGAAATTTGCTAACGTACTTTGTTCCGGGTGAGTCATTAAAGAAGGACGCCGGCTATATCCCAGAAACCGCTTTTGCTATGACTTCAAAAAAAAATTCTTCAGTAAATGTGGCCAAGAGAAAATGCTGGAAATAATGTTAAAGTTTGTAAATAGACCGCTAGGTGGCGTAACTGCTGTAGTAAATTAAAAAAATGCCTAATAAGTAACAGAAACTTAAGGAAAAGGTATATTAAAAATATCGTAGTTGTATTTCTAGGACAATTTTACCCATTTTTTGTATAAGAAGTTTTTCTCTAACTGCACAGGTTTTCTGTAGGGGGAGCTGCGAAAGTTGTCAGACAAACACGTAATTATCTGCAGAACCAGTCATCGAATTTTAAAAAGTAATATTTCGTTGGAAAAGTCTTTTCTTGCGCTATTCGTTGATGTATTAAAAAGTTAAGTTTGATTAACGAACAAACCGCTAGAGGACGCATTCCAAATATTGCTAAAATCTTAGCGATTTTCTTCAAAATATTAAATAGAATGGTATGTTTTTTATATTTCAGTCAGAAAGAGTATAAAATTTCGCCTATACCCTGAAAATTTCAAGTCGATAGCTCCGTTGGTTTCAATTTTATACCTACTTTAAATTTAGATCCAAAAACAATAACAGTTTTTTGACATATTTATTACTTAGGCCAGCTTTCATAAACACGGGTTAACCCTGCCCCGAGAGTTAACCCCAGAAATTCGATAATACTGAAAGTTATTATCATCGAGTTTCTGGGATTAGTTTATTACCGTTGATTAATAATTACACCAAGTGTACTATCGAAAATTGACTAGAGTTGAGTAGTACATTACTCAGTGGCGACCTAAATGTTCAAATTATCTCCCATCATTATCAATACATAGCTGCAACCGATGTTGCGTTGACAAAACAGCGGTTTCTATCTCCGCTGTGGAGAGGGTGCGAATGGAATTTCTTATCCTAATGACCATATTTTCAGGCGTAGTTGGCCTGGTTGTAAAAACTAGGTCCTTTATTCTTCCCCAAAAATAAAAATCTAAACAAGCTAGATCGGGGGGCCTAGAAGGTAACAATGGTAATGGTTATAAGTTGTTAAAGTTAAAAATGAATAAGGAAATGTAGGTACCTAGCTGGCCATGGAAAAAGCTCCCTCTTCCTATCCATGTATAAGGAAAAGTGTTACTCAAAAATTGACGCAAGCGTACTGAAAAATGTGCCGGACAGCCGTCATGTTGGAAAAACATCCGCTGCCTAGTAAGCAATGGCACATCTTCTAAAAGTAACAGCAAATCGTTCCGCAAGAAATTAAGGTACGTTTCACCATTAAGTGGTGCATCAAAAATGCGAGGACCAATAATTCGATCTCCTAAAATACCGGACCAAACATTGACTCTCCACCAGCCCTGATGTTGAATTTCTTGCATCCAACGAGGACTGGTTCTGGACAAATAATGCATGTTATGACGATTTACTCCAACATCACTGCGGAATGTAGCCTCGTCAGTCCACAATATTTGCGATAACAGATGTTGATTATCTATGAGCATATTCAAGCGCCAATAGCAGTCGTCTAAACGTTGCTCATAATCAGCTGCAGTCAGTGATTGATGAAGGACTACATGGTATGGATGTAATATAGATTAAAATTGAAGTTATGGTTTTTTAATAGCTATAACTTTACTACTTTTAATAGCTAAATTTTATTTAAAACTTACTTATGTTCTTTCACAATACGCTGAACAGTAGTTTGTGTTAGTACCAAGTCATGAGTTATTGCTCTTGTGCTACTATGTGGATTAATTTACATATATGCTAGAACGTTTATAACATTTTCTTCCGTTCTGAATCTGCGTGCTCTGTGAGTAACTGGGGGATGAATTGTTCCTGTAACTCTCAATCGTTGTGATAATCGAGTAAAATGTCTCTTTTCATAATGCCGTCATTCTGGAAAACGAGGCGCATACAATCGTGCAGCAGCAGTAGAATTCTGCGTGCACTCGAAATATACTGCAAGCATATCATATGCTTCCTGGTTAGAGAGCATTGTTGGCAAAAAGAATGTGGCAATATGTCAAAGAAACTCGTATCACAATACACCCGCATAAACCGCAAAACCAGAGGTAATTTTGTGAGGAAATTTCAGGATAATTTTTCCTTGACACTGACGTTGATAAAATTAATGTTACTATGGATAAATCGTCATTATGCATTGTTGGTCTGGTAGTGTTATTGGATGATCGTGGCACTACAAAATCATTACCATGGATCTGAACTTAAAGTAGCTACAAAACTGAAACCAACAAAGATATCGACTTGAAATTTTCAGGGTATAGGCGAAATTTTATACTCTTTCTGACTGAAATATAAAAAACATACCATTCTTTTTAATATTTTGAAGAAAATTGCTAAGATTTCAGCAATATTTGGAAAGCGTCCTCTAGCTTTTTGTTCGTTAATCAAACTTAACTTTTTAATACATCAACGAATAGCGCAAGAAAAGACCTTTCCAACGAAATATTACTTTTTAAGATTCGATGACTGGTTCCGAAGATAATAACGTGTTTGTCTGACAACTTTCGCAGCTCCCCCTACGGAAAACCTGTGAAGTTAGAGAAAAACTTCTTATACAAAAAATGGGTAAAATTGTCCCAGAAATACAACTACGATATTTTCAATATATCTTTTCCTTAAGTTTCTGTTACTTATTAGACATTTTTTTAATGTACTACAGCAGTTACGCCACCTAGCAGTCTATTTACAAACTTTAAAATTATTTTCAGCATTTTCTCTTAGCTACATTTACTGAAGAATTTTTTTTTGAAGTCGTAACAAAAGCGGTTTCTGGGATATAGCCGGCGTCCCTCCTTAATGACTCGCCCCGGTACATAAGAGATTTATGGGTAGTAGTTGGGTTTGTGTTAATAAAACCAGGTTATTTAATCAATAGACACTTTGATTAGAATTAAATATTAGGGATAATTGAACCTAGACACTACATTTCAATGTCCTGTTACCCTGTAGTTGAGGCTTAGGAAAAAAAGATCTTCCAAAAATCTGTTTAGAACTAGAACCTTAAGTAATCAAGTAGTATTTATTTTATTTAATTTTCGATATTTAATTAGTTTAAAGCAGGTGGAAAGCGATCGTGTTTTGTAATTTGAGTGAACGTCGTCCAGAGGGGTTAAAGTAATCCATCGATAAAAGAAGTTCTACCCACAGAAGCGTTTCCCATTCTCATTTTCGCTTTTTTGTGTATTTTTATTTACACCCTAGAATGGACTAGGGTTGCAATTGATTGCATCAAGTGCAATGAAGTTTATATTAAAAATTTAAGCTTGCACAACTTCATGTATAAATTTTATGTTTATTTGTTCAGGATTATTTTAATTGTTTTATATTGGTGTTATTGAAACTTATGGGCGTGTTATTTTGGGTAGTAAATATAATTTTATGTGATTTCCGCCCAACTCACAGCGAAAAAATTATTTAACGATTCAGAAAATTTAAATAACTAGAGACATTTTCGATTTTTTGGTCGTACTTGTGGCTTTCGTGCATTCAGTACTGTTATTGATACTTAATAGTTAGAATTAAGAGTTATGAATAGATTTAACGCCTAGAAAAATAATGTTTTAGCAATTAAGTTTAATGACGGAGACGATTGATATTACTTATATTTTGTGTAATTCTTTTGAAGTTTTTATACAGCACCAGTCTAGGAGCACTTTTGCTGAACCCTCTGGTTGGAAACAAGTTCTTATTCGTTTTTAAACTTTACTATGGAGTAATAACGTTTATTCGTGTGTTACCTTTACCAATATTTTGATTTTTGGTGCCCTTTGATTTGTGGCTTATTCATTCCACACGCAGAATAATTACCCTTATCTAATTTCTTAATTTTGGTGTAGATCAACAACAGTAAAGAAGTATTAAAATCAGATGGTAAGGATCTCAACCCTCTTCCTTAATAATAATAATAATAATGAATTCGTAAGTGATGTAAGTGCCAACACCGAAATATGAGCTCGTGGCCTTAAACTGTCACTGTTAGTTCTACATAATACGGTGTCGCGGACCAGTTCACGTAGGGCCTCGTAACTAATGAGGACAGGGACAGCAACCCTGCGTTCCCCCTAGCTGGAAGTACACTTTTCTTCTACTAGTCTGGAGTGGCTTCCCTTACTTCAACTCTTTCCTATCGGAACACTCTCGTTCCAACTCTTGATCTCTTCGGGCTCCCAGTTAAATCTGAGGGACCTCTTCCTTTTCTTTCTACTCTTCCCAGGACGTGCGCCGTCAAAAGCGTATACGGGTGTGGCTATCTCGGGATGTCCTAGCTGGGGGCGGCTGAGCGCTAGCCGTCTCCTAATACCGCAACTGCGAACTGTACTTCAGAGACTCTAGCAGGGCGTGGCTAGGGAACGTTGTACAGCTAGCGGTCGGTGGTCTTGGCTTTACCGCCCGGGCTACGAGGAAGGTAACCTCTATAAAAAATCCCCCAATCCCAAGGTCGTTTGGCAGTTTTAGGTGCTGACGGGATTGCGCGAGGGGATGCCTGAGCGTGGCCAGGGGAAAGCCTGGTCTCTAGCGTTGAAACGCCTGTGGGGAGAAGGCGCCCCTCCACAGCATAAATGCCTTCTAGTAGTATCCCGGCTCTGCTCTAGTGACATTTGTTACCGAGGTTTCTCGTGGGAACGAAATGAGTAAAAATTCCAAAACAAAAACACGGAGTTCCAGCTCCCTAAAAATGGAACTGCAGGAGGGTATTTCTACAAAATCCTCCAATAATAAGGATTTGGAGACGGAGGTTTTTCCCCGGTTCCTTGTTCTAAAAAGGAAAGATGGAGTTGGTTTTGAAAAAATCAGCCTATTTTATATTCAGACAACATTATAGTATACGGAGACTTAAAAATGATCAAAAGATAAAAGAAGGATTTTAATAGAAACTGTTTCTAATAGACGATCAAAGAAGGTATTGGAGTCGAAAAGGTTTGGTGACTTTGAAACAGATGTTTATGCTCATAGGACTATGAATATAACCAAAGGTGTCATCTTCTGCCACGATCTTTTAAACTGTACTATAGAAGATATATGTGATGAACTTAGTAGTCAGAAGGTAATCGAAGTACGACGAATAAAAACAAGACGAAATGGAGAACTGGTAGATACTCCAAATCATGTTCTTACATTTAACACTCCCAGCTTACCTAAAAATATCAAAGTTGCGTTTTACTCTTTAACTGTACGGCTATACATACCTCCTCCTATGAGGTGTTTTAAGTGCAATAAGTTCGGGCACACATCGCTACGATGCTTAGTACAAGAGCCACTATGTTCGTGTGGTAAACAACTACACGGGGGTCTGCCCTGTGAACAGCCCATCACATGTACAAACTGTGGTGGTAATCACTCATCTAGAGCTTCAATCTGCCCGATATTCAAACAAGAGAGTGCTATCCAGGAAGTACGTGTTAAAGAAAAAATCAGTTACAACGAAGCAAGAAGAAAGATCATTATTTCCACACCAACCCCCGCAGTCAGCTATTCCAAAGCTGCGACTATTTCTACAACCTCTCCGCCTAAGATTGATGTAACAGCTTTGGCTAGAGAACTATTGCCCCACTTAGTTGAAGCAATATCTCCCCTGCTTCAAAAACCCCCTACGACGTCCTCGCCTGAAGAATTTTTGGTGCCACCGGCTCACTATCCGACCTGTTCAACCTCGATCAATGTTGAAAAACGGAAACGTACCCCTATAGGTCGCGAAATTATCTCTGAAGACGAATCGATCTCCTCCGAATCCAAAAAAGGAAAAAAAGGATGGCCAAAGGGTAAACCGAGGAAACCTCCCTCGATCTCCTCTGATTTACAGAACGAAGAAGAATCTTACTAGTCCTATATGATAAAAACCGTCTCTGTTATCTATATAGATCCAATAACTATCTGTGATATACCTACAAACAGTATTACTTTCCAGTACTTTTGTACCTCATGTGTGTTCCTGTATTTTACATATTTATTTGTTTATTTATTTATTTATTAGTTATTTATTTATTTTATACATTTACGTGTACCTGTGTTCGTAATTCTATTTTATACATTTACATGTACTTGTGTTCGTACTTTTAATCTATTTACTCGTTAATCTATTTATTATTTTTTAAATCATTTAGATCAACAATGGATTCCATAATTCAATGGAACTGTAACGGGTGTATTCATTACTATTGTGAACTCAAATTAATCATTAACGAGTTCAACCCGTTATGTCTCTGCATTCAAGAAACGCACTTTAAACCTAATCAACCATACTATTTGCGTAATTATAACATAGTTAGAAAAGATGTACCTCCAAACCCCAGAGCTAAAGGTGGAGTAGCATTTATTATCAGGCAAAATGTTCAATATGACATACTTCCATTGACTACGTCTTTACAAGCCATAGCTGTTAAAATCACCGCTCCAATAAGGGTGGTTATCTGTAATATATATCTCCCAAATAAAAATTGGCAACAACACGATATACAAAGTATTCTAAACCAGCTGCCAGCTCCTTACATATTGATGGGTGATTTCAACGCCCATAATCGCCTGTGGGGTTCGCTACGTACCGATGCAACCGGGCAGGCTATAGAGAATGCAATAGATATCAACCAATTGTTTCTGTTAAATACCGGATATAATACTCATCTTTGTGCAAGATCGGGATCCTTCTCAGCCATAGATCTTACAATAGCTTCCGCACATTTAGCAACATCACTCACATGGCGAGTATTGGACGATCTCTACCATAGTGACCACTTCCCGATTGTAATAGGCATCGAACACCATAATCCGCCTGTGGTAACCCCTACTCGCTGGAAAACTTCAGCAGCTCGATGGGATGTTTTTAAGTCACACCTGATCATGCCTCCAAATCCACATGAAGCCCCATCGGACATACAAAAAATCACAAGCACGATAATTAATGCTGCTAACGTTGCTATTCCAAAAACAGGTAGAACGCCGCTAAAATATAAAGTACCATGGTGGAATAGCAATGTCAGTAAGGCAGTAAAAATTAAAAAACGGGCATTTAATTTGTTTCGAAAACACCCCACGACCGAAAACCTTATAGCTTTTAAAAAAGCCAGAGCTGTCTCTCGCCGAACAATTTTACAAAGTAAAAGAGACTCATGGAACAACTATGTATCATCCATATCATGTCAAACTCCTTCTAGAGAAGTGTGGAAAAAGATTAAAGCCATATCAGGCAAAAACACCATATCTGCAATACAGCTTCAAGTCAATAACATTTTAATCACTGAGCCCATGCAAATAGCTGAAATTCTAGCGGATGAATTCCAAAAAAATAAGCAGTTCTCAAAACTATGATGCATCGTTTCTGCATACAAAATCTGAAAGAGAAGTCAAGTTAAATTTCAACGATACCGAAACTGCCGAATATAATGTCCCCTTCACGTTTGCAGAATTCGAATTGGCTTCAAAATTCAACAAATCCTCCTCTCCAGGTAAAGATCTGATAACTTACGATATGATTAGAAACCTTACTGAGCCGTATAAGCGAATTCTTCTTGACGTATTTAATCTAATTTGGGCAGAAGGATACCCTTCCTGCTGGAAGAAAGCTATAATAGTGCCTATCCTAAAAAATGGAAAACATCCATATTACGCTACAAACTACAAGCCAATTAGCTTAACATCATGTATGGCAAAACTACTTGAGAGAATGATCAGCAACAGGTTGATGTGGATTATCGAGAAAAGGCAGCTTATTGTAAACTGCCAAATGGGATTTAGAAAATTCAGATCCGCAGTGGATCATCTAGTACACTTACAGGATACAGTCCTCCAAGCCTTTGCGCGCCGACACCATGCAGTGGCAGTCTTTCTCGATGTAAAAAAAGCATTTGATATGACGTGGAGGTATGGAGTCGTACAAAGATTACATGAATGGGGCCTTAGAGGTAACTTACCAAAATTCATAATGTCGTTCCTAGAACAAAAATCCTTTCGAGTCAGGGTGGGTACCTCTCTTTCCTCTGGTAGGACATTGGAAAACGGAATCCCTCAGGGTTCAACATTAAGTGTAGTACTCTTCGCTATATCTATAAACGCCATAATAGATTCTATTCCCGCTGACATCAGTACCTACCTCTATGTTGACGACCTAGCAATATTATACTCTGCCCCTACGGTAGGAGAAATCAACCAAAAATTACAGCATGCCATCGATCAAATATTGTTAAATTCTGAAAGTGTAGGATTCAAAATATCACCAGAAAAGTCGTTTTGCATACATTTTGCAAATTAAGAAAACCCCATTTGACCTTCTTGCCCTAAAAACAAATATATCAAAAACAAAAACTCCGGGGTATTTTTGGGATTAACACTTGATTCCAAGCTAACATGGAAAAATCATATAGAAAACCTAATTGTACGTTGTAAGGTAGTCCTTAATGTTATAGTTAATGGATAGCACCACTACGTCTTTCAAGAAAAGAAATCAGTGTTCTCCACAGAATAAGAATCGGCCATACTTCCTTAACGCACAAACACTTAATTACCAATAAACCCCCTCCAATATGTATACAATGTCACACATACCTAAGCATCGGGCACATTATCTGCTTTTGTACAAAATACTCCTATGCAAGAAACTTATTTTCCGTATCAAATACACTGACCGAAAACCTTAAGAGCACCGAAAATATCAATAACACAATACAGTTCTTAAAAACAATAGACCTATACAACCAATTGTAACTGCCAAACATAAAAAAAAAACAGCACTAAAGACCACTGCAGTCGATGTGCTTACACCTATAAAAAAAAATAATAATAATAATCTTCATTTTTCCAATCCATACCATATAAATGAAAAAGGTAATATATGATGAAAACATGAGAAAATGACGGGGTTTCTGTCGTCATTTTCAAATGTGGCCAGATTTTCAAACCCAACCCACTTGTTAATTTACGAAGCTTACAACGTTCGTATTAACATAAGTTAACAGTAACTTTAGATCACTGAACTCTAAAGAGATATAATTAGAATTATAGCTTAAGCATTTAACTATAATATAATAGTACCTACAGTGTGAGCATTGTATTCATATATATATACAATATTAAATACAAAGGTGTATTGTTGGTTGCCTATGTTACGTCAGCTTGCTTTATATTTCATTCTTGGTTAAATGATTGTTCACGTAACAGATCAGTAGCTTTTAGACCAAGCGATGCTAGTGTGAATCTAATACTAAAAGCTACGGTGTTCCGTTACTAAGATCAGGATCGATTTATTAAAGACGCTGGAACGACCGAGCGTCGTAAGTGAAACTACAAGCTCAAAAATGTGGTAATACTATAAAAACTTAAATCTGAAGGTCGTTCCAAGCAGCATTTAAACTTTAAGATTTCACCTTGCTGTACTTAGGCAACACGCATCACAAAATAAGTGCGAACAATTTGTTTTTGTATAGAAACTTAAGTACTGATAAATTTCTAAACTTCACACGATGCTAATCGAATTTATTACGCATGTATTTCTTTCAACCTAGTTCATTTGCTCTAATTTTTCACCTGAGAATAAAAATATGTTATTTAATCTGTTATTAATGTTTATTAGGGCTGTTTTTATCAAAGGAGATTGCATAATTGTTATTAAAATTATTATTACATTTCTTTTAACCTCATCTACAGATAGTGACCTAATTTATTTATACATTGGGGGTTGTATTCTAATAAGGGGTCCTAGTCTTGTAAGACGGGAACCTGTTCGCGGGCTTCGCCTCTGTTATAAAAATTGTA
The DNA here is from genome assembly GCA_036346205.1 of Vesta saturnalis. Taxonomy (NCBI): domain Eukaryota; kingdom Metazoa; phylum Arthropoda; class Insecta; order Coleoptera; family Lampyridae; genus Vesta; species Vesta saturnalis. The sequence goes on from JARFJB010001339.1 coordinate 1,218,292, forward strand.
TTCTAATAATGGGGAAGAATTAATATATGTAAAGATGACAAGCGTTTTCATAATAAAAAGATGTTATTTAATCTGTGTTTATTATTATTATTTATTAGGGTTGTTTTGATTTTTATCAAGAAACCTAGTCCTCAAACGATTATGTTCTATGCAATCTTTAAGACTGCTTTTAAGAGCAAGCTCAATCTCTTTCACTATCTGAATAACGACATCGAAATTGTAACCTTCAACGTCATACATATAAATGTATTAAGTTACATAATTGATTTGCTTTACAAATTATGCTTTAAACGATTTTCACCTTGAGAACGCTAAATTATATGTATATTGACATAGGATGTCATACCTTCTTTAAAAAAACAGTGAAATATATTTATAGCCATAAAGCTTATAATACACATTAACTACATTACTAAAAAGGTGCTGCAGTAAATTATCGAAAACACCCTCAGATCTAGGTAATCCATAATCTCATATGTTACATATTAGTGTAGACATTTTCCGTAGTCGAGACTTTTGGGATGGGTGCACTTCCCATTATGATCAAAATTAGGGGCAGCGTAATTTAACTTATTTGGGTCTTCATATAGAGTATCACTACCAGCATCAACTTCACTGTTTTCATTTTGAGCGGTTATATTGTAATAGCTTATTAACAAGTAAAAACAGCTAATACCCCTGATACTGCTTCATAATAATACTCATTCGATTGTGATTATGCTTTAAAAAATACATACAACGGATATTATACAATCTTTATTTGCCGCTATTATTATTATTATGGCGGTCTAATGATAATGATAAGCGTTGTATGTAGGGAATTAAATACAAGTTTAAATTTACCGCCGAGGGTCCATGACAACTAGGCGAAACCCCAAAAGCAAGTTCCGACGACGTATTCCTGTCTTATAAGTTAGCATTAGGGCCCCTTTTATCAGAAGACAAATTTTAATTTCCGGCCATAACCTGTAGAGACTTAAATACAAATTTAGGTTTTACACCTAGGGGTCAGGGCAAGGTGCCGAAGCCCCGAGAGGAAGTTGCGAAGCCCTGCACTTGTCTTACAAGTTAGCATTGGTGTCCCTCTTATTAGAATACAAATTCAGATTTCCCGCCAAGGGTGACAAGGGTCTAAGCCCCAAGAGTAAGTTGCAAGGCCTTGTACCTGCTAGCATTAGGCTCGATTATTAGAATACAGGTTAAAATTTCTCGCAATAAGTAATCAGAATGTAAATACAAATTCAAATTTCCAGCCAATGGACCAGGGGGCTAAGACCCGAAAGAAAGTTGCGAAGCCCTGTGTCTGTCTTATACGCAAGCAATTGGCTCACGTATTGGAATGCAAGTTCAAATTTCTCGAAATAAGTAATCAGAATGTAAAAATTTAAATTCAAATTTCTCGCCAAGGGACCAGGGTGTTAAGACCCGAAAGCAAGTTTCGAAGCCTTATGTATATCCTATAAGTTAGAATTAGTCCCCCTTATTATAAATACAAGTTCAAATTTCCCCTCATAAATGGCGCCACAAACAAATTAAAATTTTTAGCCGATAGGGCGAGGGCCTGAGAGCAAGTGTCTAAACCCTACATCTGTTTTACAAGTTAGCATTATACCCCGTATTACAATACAAATTCATATTTCCAGCCACAACATGCAGAGATTTAAATGTAAATTCAAATTTTTCGCCAATGGGGCCTCAACAAGCAGACAAAACCCTGAAAGCAAGTTGCGCAGAGCCCTACACCTGTCTTACAAATTAGCATTAGGCCCCTTATTATAACACAAATTCAAATTTTCCGCCAAGGGTACCACGACCGTACATGCAGACCCAAGAACAACATTGCGATGCCCTACAATCTCGGTTATGTTCGAGCATGGTTAGGGTGGAGTCGCCGAAACAGTCTTCGCCGAAAGCCTCGCGTCGCAAAATTTTACCTATATGAATAATATAAAGTGCTTAGATCCATCCAATCATCATCAGCATAAAGTAATTATTTTCTGATTTCAACAGTATTGTAACCGCAATAACTATCTTTTACTATCCAAGCACATCTAATGTCCTACATTAGTGAGACTTTTATGAAAGTTAATGGATTCGAATTATGTGATGTAAACATTATTTGCGCGTGACAAAAAATCCCTCCAATTAAATTACACTTATATTTAACGAACAGATGTTTGTGACGTCATCTAGTGCATGTTTTCTGTAATGGAAGTTGATCGTGGCCCTACCTAATAGTGTATTTTTAAAACCAGATTTGCGACGCCGTCTGATGTATTTTTAAACTAGAGAATATTTTCTATAATAGAAGTTGATCTCTCTCTTGCCTCCCTATCCTCTCCTCGTCTCTCGCTCGTTTCTTGCGTTATTAGGTTAGACCAAATTCACTTACAATATTAGGTTAGATTAGTAAATAAACACACGGTTTTAGGTTAGGTCAATGCGCACGTGTGGGACCATATTACAATTCTTAGAAATCAGTACACAAGTATTTTTTACGGTTAGCGGTTTCAAGGATCCTTGTAAAAGGCTTGCTTGGGAGCGCGCGATTCAGTTTAGCAGAAATGACGAAAGTAGTACGCAGGATACGAGAGGAAAGTAAAGAAAAGGTAAGAAAGTCGCGCGACGCACCCTCATCTCGTGCCGGTCCAGTGTGATGACCCCCTCGACGAACCATCTCTGTTGCCGCTCCAGCCTAAAAACCGTGCATTTATTAATGTAGTCTAATGTACGTGTATGCATTTCAAATTTACATTATTCATTATTACATATACATATTTAAAACATATTAAAAACGTTTTTACATCGCACTTTTTGTTGAATATTTATGTTCTAGACATAATATGTGCTAAATACATATTAAATTAACAATATACTACCACTTCATTTTCACCTTTCATACTTATCATTCCATATCTACACTAATTACAAGTTGCTTCATTATGCTCCTTGATGTATTGCTGAATCGAGGTCCCTTCAGTATCCTAAGCATTTCATAAAACCTTAAATATAGTTTCATTATTTCGTTTATTTTCCTTAGAAGCTCGCCTAGCCTCTTCTTTCTCTCGTCTATGCTTAACAACTTTTCTTTACTTTTCCCTCGTAACGTGCGTACTACTGCTAAACTGAATCGCGCGCTCCCAAGCAAGCCTTTTACAGGGATCCTTGAAACCGATAACCGTGAAAAATTCTTGTGAACTAATTCTATTTTAGATTTCTAAGAATTGTAATGTGGTCCCGTACGTTCGCATTGACCTAACCTAAAGCCGTGTGTTTATTTATTAATTTAATCTAATATTGTAAGTGTATTTGGTCTAACCTAATAATGCAAGAAACGAGCGAGAGAGAGAGAGAGATAAACGTCTATTATAGAAAGTATTCTCTAATTTAAAAATAAATCACTACACCGCGTCGCAAATCTGTTTTTAAAAATACACTACTAGGTAGCGCCACGATTAACTTCCATTACAGAAAATATGCAGTAGTTTAAAAATACATCACTAGACGGCGTCGCAAATCTGATTTTAAAAATACACTACTAGATAGAGCCACAACCAAATTCCAATACAGAAAACATGCACTAGTTCAAAAAATACACCACTAGATGACGTCACAAACAATCAAGTCTGTTTCTTAACAATAAGTGTAATCTAATTGGTGGAATTTTTTGTCACGCGCAAAGAACGTGTACATTACAATTCGAATCCATTAACTTTCATAAAGGTTTCACTAATGTAGGACTGGTATTTTTTTCCATATACATTAGATTTACATGAATAGTGAAAGCTTGTTATTGCTGTTACATAACTGTTGAAATCAGAAAATAATTACATTATGCTAACGATGATTGGAGGGCTCTAAGTACTTTACATTATTCATATAGGTAAAATTTAGCGACGCGAGGCTTTCCGCGAAGACTGTTTCGGCGACCCCACTCCAACCCTCTCCGAACATAATCATCGAAACCTGTTCGTGGGCCTTCGTGTATTGTCGTGGTACTGTTGGAGGAAAATTTGAATTTATATTATAATAAGGGGCTCATGCCAACTTGTAAGACAGGTGTAGGGCTGCGCAACCTGCTATCGGTGTTTTCCCCCTTATCGAGGCCCCATTGGCGGAAAATGTATTTAAGTCTTTACATTCTGATTACTTATCGCGAGAAATTTGAACAGTGTTCTAATAAGCGAGCCTATTGTTAACCTGTAAGACAGACATAAGGTTTCGCAATTTGCTTTCCGGTCTTAGCCCCCTGGTCCCTCGACAGATAATTTAAATTTGTATGTAAGTGTTTACATTCTGATTACTTATTGCGAGAAGTTTGAACTTGTTTTCTAATAAGCGAGCTTATGCTAGTTTATAAGACAGGTATAAGGTCTCGCAACTTGCCCTCAGGCCTTACACCCATGTCCCCCTTGGTGGGAAATTTGAATTTGTATTCTATTAAGAGGGGCCCTAATGCTAACTTGTAAGACAAGTGTAGCGCTTCGCAACTTACTCTCGCGGTTTCGACATCTTGTTCTGACCCCTAGGTCTAAAATCTGAATTTGTATTTAAGTTTCTGCAGGTTAAGGCGGTAAGTTTGAATATTGTAATAAAGTGGACCCCTTAACGGAAAATCTAAATTTGTATTTAAGCCTCTGCAGGTTATAGTGGGAAAATTAAATTTGTCTTCTGATAGGTGGGGCCCTAATTCTAACTTATAAGATAGGAATAGGTGTTCGGAACTTGCTTTTGGGGCTTCGCCTAGTTGTCATGGACCCTCGGCGGTAAATTTGAACTTGTATTTAATTCTCTACATACAACGCTTATCGTTATCATTATACCGCCATAAGAATAATAATAGCGGCAAACAAAGATTGTATATTATCCGCTGTATGTATTTTCTAAGTATAATTACAATCGAATGAGTATTATTATGAAGCAGTATCAGGGTATTAGCTATTTTTACTTGTTAATAAGCTATTACAATATAATCGCTCGAGATGAAAATGGTGAAGTTGATACTGGTAGTGATGTTCTCTATAAACATCTAGATAAGTTAAATTACGCTGCCCTTAATTTTGAACATAAGAGGAAGTGCACCCATCCCAAAAGTCTTGACTGCGAAAAATGTCTTCACACTAATATTTAACATAGGAGCTTATGGATTACCTAGATCTGAGTGTGTTTTCGATAATTTACTATAGCACATTTTTGCGACCCTGATCTATATAAATAAAGAGTAGTTAATCTTGTAAGGTCCATAATTTTGTACAGACTTCTTTTATGAGTTACACTTACTAATTACCACTACGTGGATTTCTTTTTATCCTCGGCTAGTCAGCAATTTGGGAAGTGGGTTTTTCTTAGACTGTTATATAACTGTTAAACAATTTTCATACCCAGGTTTAATACATATATTAAAACAAAACTTCTGGAATTATAATAACTTAACAAAACAATATTCTGGTAAAATAATTAAATATTCATGTTAAACAAAATGATGGAAAATAAACGATAAATTTCTAAACATATTCATAAGGGATCTCTTTGTACAGCGCCTGGTATCTGGGGAGCCCACCGTACCTCGGAGTAATGCTGGTGCCGTTGAAATGTCGGCGGTAAGTCCTAAGATTTATAATGTTTAGGGAGAGGTGTCCAAACCGACGAAGAGCACAGATACACATGTGCTCTTCGTCTGTTTGGAAATTTCCTGTAAACAAACGCGTTATAGTGTTCAAAAAAATAAAATAATTGTGGTTTTGTTTCTTTGTAAACAAATATAGTGTGTTCAGGTGAAAATAATTCAAGGGTGTGTGTACACTTTAAAACCGGGAGGATTACTGTGATTTAGACAGGTAAGTTTATTTTGTCTATTATTTTACAAATTTAAGACAATGCTGTCGAATTCGAGGTTAGAGCGTATTACAAATTTCCATCGTGGACTGGTCCTTTATTACTTATTTTCTTAAGTAACGTTTTGAAATACGGAACAGGATAAAGAAAAGCAGGCCCTACACGAGATTTTTATAATTACACGATTAGTGTTAGTACAATTCGTGTTAGACAACGGTTGTATTTGATTTGTTTAATTGTTAGGGTTTGTACACACGGACTAGTGGAACGACTAATTCTAAATTAACTATAAATAATATATACAATCAAATATGTACAAGGAGTTATTCAACGTTTGGAATTCGCAATTTAAAGTTTGTAATGGTTCATATGATTTCGACAATGTGTTGTTGAAAAATTTGATAAGAGTTCATTCAAACTACTAAAATGAATCGTTGACCTTCGGTTTATTTGTATAAAGAGGATGATTCCTTACACTTTCATTAAAGGTGAACTACTTATTAGCGAAATGGAAATAGATTTTCTCTAAGAATAATTATCTTAAAGTTTTAATTGTTACAGCGCCAATAAATCTCTTTAATGTAATGGATTTCTTATTGTAAAATAGAAATTCTTTGACTTTGAAGTAAACCGTAAAAATTTACTTTCTTTTAGTTGTATAAATTTAATGTTTTACACAATTCAGGTTTTTTTTCGGTAATAATTTGGACTTGACATTCAGGTGGATTTTCGTGATATACAGGGGCAATAAATTATAAGTGTTGATAGCCAAGCAAGGAGCTCGAGCTAAATCAACAAATTCTATAGATTCTATTTATTCAAAGCTGTAACGGACACTTTGAATATATAGAACTATATACAGGGGTTCAGGATATATCTGGTGTTCGTTTATAATCTCTTTAATAGCCAAGCCAATGGGCTCAATAGTCTAAATTAACGAATCTTAGAGATTCTATTTATTCAAAGCTGTATTAGACACTTTAAACATATAGAACTATCTATATACAGGGGTTCAGGATGGGATTTGTAAATTGCCGTTTCTGAGGTTACAGCGCGTGATCGGACAACCAGACGTGGTTTTATATTAGGCCCATTAACTAGAAGAAGTCCTATAATAGTTCCGGTGACCGCCGGTGTTAACCAGTCAATCTACCTAAGACCAGTATAATACGCAAAACCTCTTTGACGTCAATTAATTTCTTAAGGATGGTTTGTTAACAGGAATTTCTAGGTATTACAACTATTTTCGTAAAAATTGGTTATACTTCGGAGTGTGAGAATTCTATTTAATTCAATTGAAATTGCTTTAAGAGCGGGTCAGGCGGTTCTCGAATAGAGAATTTCCGGTGTAATAAATTATTACGAACGGAGAGAGTATTTGTAGAGAAGCGTTCTACAAACAGAATTAAAAGTAAAAGTTAATAATTTCCCTTGTAAACCTTGCGAAAGAGTGGGGTGTTAGGTAGGAAATGTCGCAACGTTTCTGCACATCGTGAAAGGGGGTACTGGGGCGCACGCAAAAGTGCTGATTATCTACATTTTTAAGAACTGGAATAAAATGAATTATTATTTAAACATTATCTTAATAATTTTTATTAAAATAACAATTAATTTGTCTTACACTTTGCTGTCTATTTTAGGTAAAACACTTTCCTTAAAGTCCCTTTAGGGATCCTCAAGTATAGGGAACGTTCACCCAACATTCTTCTACTTCCACAACCCGTAATCAGCCGTTGGGGAACGTGGGTAGAGACTATCTATCCTTTTGATGAGTTTTCAAGCGGACAGCGAATCTACAAGAAAATTGAAAGTTTTGTTTGTGGATTGTAATTTGAAACGCGACTTGTCATTTTTCGTTTCTCCCTTTCACTATAACTGAGCTAGAGAAAAAGGGCATGCCACTATGGGACAGCATTGGTAATTATTGTTATTAAGTCTAAGGTGGTTCTCTATTTAGTATTAATATTTTTCTCTATTAATTCGTTGTTATCGTTTAGGTTGCTTTAATTATTGCTATCTGTGGTGCTTGACGGGGTGATGAATTGTGCCAAATGGCTGTTAAAGACGTTCAAGATAAGGGGTAATAACCCTTCCAGATACAAAAACCAAAATACAAAGAGTATTTATAATCACAAATAGTACTAGTGGAGGCATTAACGTTCTTGAATTCATTAGAAGACATGCCTCCTTGAGGCCGATTAAAACGGACCATTCACGTTTCTTTATTTATTATGGTAAATCGAAATATTCAGTGCAAGTGGTAAGAAAGAACACCATGTCAAAAATACCCCACAAAATTGCTAAATAGTTGAAGTTACCCAATCCGGAACTCTTTACAGGACATAGTTTATGAAGGACTTCTGCATCACTATTAGTTGAAGCCGGTGGAGACACAGTGAAAGAACATGGGGGCTGACGATCGAGAACGGTTGCATAAGGTTATTTAGTCCAATCTATTTCAAAGAAATGCCAAGTTTCTAATCAAATTGTTAATGGACCAACTCCTTCATTAACTATATCAGATATTTTTTCAGCGACACATGTCTCTTCCAACATTTCTTTCGGTTACAATACGAAGAATATCCCTGCTAATTTCACGAATCCAATTAGTTTTAATAATCTTACAAATTGCACATTTATTTTTTCAATGAAAAATGTTAATTTAGTTCATTTAAAATATTAAATAACAATTAATGTTAATTCAACACTTTAATAAATATAATAAAAAATTAAATTTTTTTAGCGGGAGCCAAAATATTTTGCCAATATATTTTGCCTCCCGAGGGAGGAAAAGTGGCACTTTCGTCACGAAAATTAGGGAAGAAAATTGAATTTTCGATGAAGGTGTTGGAAAAAACTTTTATTAGTAAGTGTGGCTTATGTCAAAAACGAAAACACAAATAAATATGTAAAACAACCAATGGTTATAACAACAACCGCTAACTCCGTTTTTGAGAAAGTTTATCTAAATATTGTTGGACCATTACCCAGAGATATAAATGATTGTTGTTAAATTCTTACACTACAATGTGATCTTTCCAAATTCGTCGAAGCATACCCTCGAAAAAATAAAGATGCTGTATCAGTCGCAAAGAGTTTTGTGGACAATTTGATTTTAAGGTATGGAATTCCACGATAAATTGCAACTGATAGAGGATCTGAATTTATTTCAACAACGATGCGGGAGGTATGTGACTTTCTAAAAATTCAACAAATTCAGTCAACAGCATACCACCATGAAAGTATAGCTAGTTTAGAAAATTCACATAAGGTTCTAGAAAAAAAAAATGCAGAAGAGAAAATGGTCGTGCTTTTATGCTTTATCTACTGGCGTCGCCACTTTTGTTATATATCTTGTTATTCCAAAGTTATGATATAAACTTTTATTTTTTTAAATGGAAGGTATAGTAGGCCGTGCCTTTATCAGATGCGCATTTTTTTAAGCTTTGTAACTCTAACTTGTGTAGAATCGTTATTATTAGGAATACAACAAAATGATACGAATAAAAATTTTAGACGTTTTAATGCGTAACATGTACCGGGTGGCAACTAAGAACGGCCGTCGGCCATATCTCAGGAATGGATTGTAGCACAGGTTCGGGAAAAAATTTGTTATAACAAAAGTGGCCTCTAGAAACGCCTGGAAATTATTTTAAGAATTGTAGGTCCACCGCTAGAGGGCGTATGTGACAGTTAAAATTTTAAAAAGCAAAATTTTTCAAAATTTACTCAATTAAGGGGCATATTAAATATTATAATCAGATTCCTCGACAAATTCTGCATATTTTTTTTAGTCTATCTCTTCAAATAAGGGGTGGGGGAGAGTCGGAACCTTGTTACGAAGAAACGCCTTTAATTCATTTCCACTTGACCGATTTTAATAATTTAATAATTTCCGTTAACGCGAACTAGCCTACTAGACGTTGGAAGAACAATTCCCGCCATTTACCTGTTTCTTACGATATCTCAGAATAGGAAAAAGATATCGACTTGCAGTTTCCACTGTTTTATTACTAATTTAGTCTACTTTTTAAAGACCTACTTAAATTTTTATGCTTCCATTTAAAATTGTAAAGAGAAAACACAATATTAGGAAAATATTAAACAGCGCCCTCTAGCATTTATGTTATTAATCAGATTGCTTCAAATTTACAAATTTTATATTGTTTAACAAGAGATCTTTCAAACAACATCAAGTTTATTATAATCGGTCAAGTGGAACCTGAATTAAAGGCGTTTTTTCTTAACAAGGTTCCCACGCTCCCCCACCCCTTATTTGAAGAGATAGACTAAAACTTGTCAAATAAAAAATATGCAGAATTTGTCCAGGAATCTGATTATAATATCTAATATGCCGCTTAATTGAGTAAATTTTGAAAAATTTTCCTTTTTAAAATTTTAACTGTCTAGTACGCCCTCTAGCGGGGTACCTACAATTCTGAAAATAATTGCCAAGCGTTTCTCGAGGCCACTTCTGCTATAAAAATTTTTTTCCCGAACCTGTGCTATAATCCATTCCTGAGATATGGCCGACGGCCGTTCCTAGTTGGCCACCCGGTACATACTGATATCCTGCTCGCTTGAGTTAGAACAAACTTATATTTTTTTAAGTAGCAGTAATAGTTGGCTTTGGCATTTTTAAAAAGAACAAATTTTTCTCTTTATAGCGACATAAGGTTTGTTTTATTTACTTACTTTATGTACTTGAATAAACGCAATACAGGGACTTTCGTATTAGTGAGAGTGCCATGAAAAAAAACAAAGTACTGGTGCTCATTGTTTTAGTTTAAATTTGGCAGTTTTGTAACTTCGTAAATTAAATTGAAAATATTTTCTAATCACGACAAACTTAATATGTTGGAATGCTTTATAGTGCCTAATAGATAGTGTTCTTGCTGCCGAACGGTACCTACAATTGTATGAAAATCGGCGTCAACCATTTTTACCGACGTTCAACAATTTGTACAGAAATCTGAGACAGTTTGATTCCTTTTCGAAACCAAATAGGTATGGAAAGATCATTAACAAGGTTATCTAAATAAATGTATTGGCCTACGTTATTCAGAATTCTTCTACTTCGATCCGATAAATTTCAGCTGAAGTTGGTGTGTCGCAAACCACAGTCATGAGAGTTTTGAAGTAACAAATTTCACGCATATCACTCATCAGTAAGACAGATAGTGCATCCAGTAGACCAAGCTGCAAGAATTGCGTTTAGTAACTGGTACATTAATATGATTCAACAGAATCCAGAGTTTCAAAATCAAATTTTGTGGACTGATGAAACCAAATTTACTAACTGCGGTATGTTCAATAGGCACAACGAACATTGGTGGATGCAGGAAGATCCTAGGATACTTCGTGAAAGACGGCCTCAAAGAACGTCTGGATTCAATGTTTGATGCGGAATTATTGGATCGCGATTTCTTGGACCTTTCATTTCCGACGAAAATTTGACAGACTAGCGTTATCTTGAGTTTCTACAAAATGAATTTCAAGATACTCGTATGTTGGATATCATAGATTTGGAAATAAGACGTAATTTACGCTGGTTTCAACATGATGGTGCTCCGCCGCACAACGAACTGCAAGTGAGAGAGTACCTAAATCAGCTGTTTCCAAATTATTGGATAGGTAGCAACGGGCCGGTCCCTTGGGCACAAAGATCGCCAGATATTTCACTTATGTGACAAAAGAAGAATTACGTGATGCTGTGAGACATGCCTTTCGCAATTTAGAAAGTAGGAAAATACGGTAAGCTGTAAATTCCATTGTGAAAAGATGCCGCTTGTGTGTAAATAATAATGGTAGATATTTTGAGCATTTGATGAGATTGATTAATTTTTTTACATGCAATTACTTCAAAGTCGAAATTTAAACTTATTAATTCCTAGTTTCTTTGCGTTTTTGTTCTATTTGAGGCCCTAATTTTTAGGTGAAATGTTATAGTAAACTGAGTAATTAACTTAACCGGATAAAAATGTTTTTCCATGGTACATTCTGTTTTTGCTACTCTCAATAATACAACAGTCCTGTATAGTTATAAAGAGGAAAATTTGTTCTTTTTAAAAATATCAAAGCCAACTATTACTGCTACTTAAAAAATTTAAGTTTCTTCTAACTCAAGCGAGCAGGAAATTAGTATGCACAACATCTTACGCATCAACATTTAAAAATTAAACATTTAAAAGAAAAATCACTAAACTTGTTTTCGCTCATCAAAGTTTGCTATTTTTAAAAATAAATACATCATGTCTGATATCGTTACAAAGCTTAAAAAAAATGCGCATCTGATAAAGGCACAGCCTACTCCAGCTTACATTGAAAAAAAAAAACAAAAGCTTATATCATAACTTTGGAATAAAAAGAGATAGAACAAAATTGGGGACGCCATTAGATAAAGCATAAAAACACCACATTTATTTATTTATTTTTTTTTACCAAATCGATATTTAGAATTAAATAAAATGCAAAATTATATATTTTTTTAAATATCTAGTAAGCCATGAACTTTTCAACAACTGACAATGTCGTTAATTTAGGTTCGTAAAACTGAAACTCTTTCCTCATTTAACCGTATCTCTATCCCTTGTGATTTCCGAGATGTCAATGCTTAAAATCAAACAAAAATCATCCTATATATATATATATATATATATATATATATATATATATATATATATATATACACACGGGGTGAGGCAACTGTATGTATCTAGTGGATAATGGCTCGGATATTGAAAATAAATAAAAAAAATTGTTTATATAAAAGTTGTTCATAGTCAAGTTTTCGATAACGAAAAAACATTTTTGAGCATACAGGGTGTTTCGTTCAGCCCAGGAGCAACCAAACTTTTTTACTTTAAATGAAATACCGTGTATATTATTAAAATACCAGAGTGCGCTGAATTTTAAAATTTTCCGTTTTTTTAAATAGAACACTAACATTTTTTATACATTTCTTAATTCGTTTTTAAATTGTCTATCAAACATCCATTATATTCTCTACACCTAACTTTAATAGTTTCATTGTTATTTTAAGTTTGAATATTATTTTAACAGTTTTTGCTGTGTACAACACGGAAGGCGTTTAAACAAATGAAAAACAAATGGGAAATATTTATTCGCTGAAAAATGTTCAAAACTAACATTTAGGTTTTAAAAATTATACTAATGTAAGGTTGAAAGTATCTGTTCAATGTGGACGCCTTCGTTTTGTAAACGTAAGTGAATTCGCTTGCGAAAAGAAATTTGTACACGCACTAACGTAATCTGTCTGAAAGCCTGTGTTATACACAGGTTCATGTTGCCAGAAGTAGTTGGTGGTTCCTGATACACCAGATTTTTCACATAACCCCATAGAAAAAAATCTAAGGGATTTAAAACTGGCGATCTTGGCGGCCAAGCAATCGATCCCCCTGTTCCTATCCATCGTTCATACAATCGTTCGTCTAATAATTGTCTCGTAATAATACTGAAGTGTGCAGGTGCGCCATTCTGTTGTAGTTACATGTTTTGTCTTATTATTAAAGGTACATCTTTTAACAATTCGTTTTCTTTCTAATGTCTGCTGAAAACTTTTTTCTTGTGGGTGCTTTCTATCTGGGAATCTTTCTTTATAAATTCTTGATGCCAATAAACAATTTTTTTGGCATTCGCCAAGGATAAAAATCATGTCTGCCATTTATTCTGTGGATAAATTCATGTTGAAACAAATTTTGGTCACAAAGAGATATTCCAATTGAAAACCTTAATAACGTATTGAAAACTGACCGTTACTTTCATGTGTTTTTCATTTGTTTAAACGACTACCACGTCGTATACAGAAAAAATTGTTGAAATAATATTAAAACTTAAAATAACAATACAACGGTTATAGTTAGGTATAGGGAATGTAATGGATGTTTGATAGACAATTTAAAAACGAATTAAGAAATTTGTAAAAAGTGTTTTCTATTTAAAAAAAGCAGAGTTACGCATGTTTGAAAATTTTAAAATTCGGCGCCCTCTATTTGATTCCCAACGGTAAAATTTTCCATAGATGGAAAGGTTGGGCCAATTCATTCTAAAAATGATAGTTCTAACCGCACCTAAGTTACACAGTTCCTGAGATATTCGATTTTTTAAAGACTGCAACAGACGTTAATTCCTTCAAAGAAAGTCGTATTACTCGAAAACAGTCCATTTTAGACCTTGAAACTTAAAGTTGATCTAAAATGAAAGGAAGAATTAGAACATGCAATAATATACAGGGTGTTGTATTTACAATAAAAATGTTTGGTTGCGCCTGGCCTGAACGAAACACCCTGTATACTGAAAAATTTTCTTACGTTATAGAAAACTTGACTATGAACAACTTTTATATTCATTTACA